>JZLH01S0520561.1:23355-33723 GCA_001188425.1 Eucidaris tribuloides
AGACTGGAAACACATTCAGCATCCACATTACACAAGACAATCGTAACAGACAATGTAATACACTGCACACATTCAAGGTTTCAACCTGTCGAGTAATAGGGACACATAAAATTCCGTATTCTCAGCGATTCCGATCAACACCGTAACAGCAGGAAAAACAAACAGGGTGCGCACTGATTCAAGCATTTCTGCATCTGATATGCTAATTGTGTCTTCTTCTGATTGGTCAAAACACCAAATGGCGCAGACTTGGGCCAATCAGAGTAAACAATAGAAGAGCAAATAGCGCCTTTTGGCTGAAATCTGAAATTGGAAATAGCGCCTTTTGGTTAAAGCTAAATTTCATATCAATATTTTTTATTATTTTCTGAAATGATTTTAGAAACACAATTAGGCTATTTTGATAACATGAACAGAGTCTATCCGAATCATGAAAGCATGCAACTTGTGTGAAAAGTAGGATTTAGCGCCTTTTGGTTAAGCTCTTCATATAGAGAGTCCATATTATTATATATATATTATATTATATATATCGGAGAAATGAAGAAATGAGACTAGACGTAGCTTCTTTCGTACAATTATTACGAGCTTTCGGCCCATTGGCCTTCTTCAGGGTCTACAATGTACCATGACAAAAAGACAATAGAAAGTAATGATAATCTAAGGAAGTATATAGTAATAATACAATAAATGAAGATTAATGTGTTACACACATATGCATACAGTATGCATCTTTATTTTGCAATGCATGCATATGTGTGTATAATTGTAATTGTATGAAAAAGTACGCGTCAATATAAATATGCTTTGTATCGTATATATACAGATATAGTAATAAGATCACATGATCACGCTAATTACACATTTGGCAATCTGTACATTGATAATAAGAAAACGGCGTAATATAATTACATTGCATGGTTTTGGCAGTATTTGATAATAAATAGAATGCAGATAAAATGCAATTAATTTACCTGTTCCGTTTATGGGTGTGTTAGTGGTCCGTGAGTTCTGTCAAGTATGGTCCGGTCATGGGGTATTGTGTTTATGGTTCTTGTCTAACATTTATTCCGTGGCGGGGTCAAAGTTTGGAGCTTTCTTATCCAGAAGGAATTCCCTGTGGTAAATTCTCATTTTAGGGAAGCTTCAAGTAATTCGACTTTGGTTTGAACAAGATCAATCGTGGTATTACGTAATGACAAGATGCGTTCCAGAGGATAGATCGCCATAGATCGCCAATGGCGATCTATCCTCTGGAACGCATCTTGTTCATTACGTAATACCACGATTGATCTTGTTTCAAACCAAAAGTCGAATTACTTGAAGCTTCCTAAATGAGAATTTTACACAGGGAATCCTTCTGGATAAGAAAGCCTCCAAACTTTGACCCCGCACGGAATAAATGTAGACCAATGAACACATAACACACAATACCCCATGACCGTACCATACTTGACAGAACTCACGACCACTAACACACCCATAAACGGAACAGGTAATTAATTGCATTTTATTGCATTCTATTTATATCAAATTTGCAAAACCATTGCAATTGTAATTATATTACGCCGTTTTCTTATTAAGTTCATGTACAGATTGCCAAATGTGTACATTAGGCGTGATCATGTGATCTTATTCACTATACTCTTGTATATATACGATACAAAGCCATGATTTTATAATTGACGCGTACTTTTTCATACAATTACAATTATACACACATATGCATGGCATTGCAAAATAAAGATGACATACTGTATGCTATGTGTGTACACATTAATCTTCATTATTGTATTTACTATATACTTCCTTAGATTATCATTACTTTCTATTGTCTTTTTGTCACTGGTACATTTGCTAGAACCGAAGAAGGCCAATGGGGCCGAAAGCTCGGTAATTTAAGTGTACGAAGAGAGCTACGTCTGAGTCTCATTTCTTCATTTCTCACGATATACATACACGATGAGACACCGAGTACGTTCTGGTGGGATGCAATTTCTTTCACCTATATATATATAGTATATATATATATATATATATATATATATAATATAATATATATAGTATATATTCCTTATAAATAAGCGGTCTATACACTGATCTGACTACATTGAAATGTCAAGTCAAATAGAATACTGTATAAAATGTATAAAACTTGTCTAACCGAAAGTAACCTTTGGCCTATAAAGAGTACAAAGATCGAGTTCAGGATTAGCAAGCTTGTCACTCTTCTTCATTATCATTACCGAAAGGTAGTTAAGTACTTACAAATTGTGTTGTTAAAAGTTTGAAACCATACGTCATGATTTGTTGTTTTTATGAGAAAAGTAAATAAAAAGTAATAACGATATACTTTGATCTTTCCCTGACTTTAAATTTTGCTCAAATTACAGAACACTGTTATGTGTACGTTGGCGAGGCCAGCTCAGCCCTACGCTATACAGTGGTTAGCTGCGTACACAAATATGCATGGTCTAGCTGAACTCTTCGTAACCTTCGGCCAATGGCCGATCGGACAAATTTGGAAATGACAAAGCGGTCTGTGCACTGGCACGGCCTTTGAAAATTTTTCAAGTTTAAAAATCCAGATTTTTACCAAAACAAAGTATTTTATTTTGTCTCATTTTTTCTGACATGTTTCGTAAAATAATTATAGATCAGCAGTTGCGATCTAAAATTAAGAGAGAGACAAATGAACAATCTATTACATTGTATTTTCACCTCTCTGAATAATCCCTTTCCTTTACTTAATAACTATATAAAATGTGTCTAACCAAAAGTAACCTCTGGCTATATAGAGTTCTCAAGAAAACAAATGAGTGAAAATCTGTTTAGCAAAATCATTTGTATATTCTGTTTCTGTTTCCTATTAATTTCCTCATCAGTTGGTAAGTATTATCACCGTCAAGATAATTTTTTCCGTAACATTACCTAAAAACATGAATAAAAACAAAACAATGGCGGTGCTGCCTACAAAAAACCTCGCTGATAAATAAAAAAGGAAATCAGAGTTTTCAATTGCAGCAATTTGTCGGATATTAATAATATTAATGGTCGAGATAAACTCTACGGAACCTTCTGCCATCGCCCGATCGGACAAATTTGGAATTAACAGAACGGTCTGTGCACGGGCACGGCTTTAAAAAATTTTGAAGTTAAATGTCAGATTATCACCAAAACTACTTATCGTTCCTAAAGGTTCCACGGGAGCTGTTTATTCATACTTATCCTCATATTGTAAATGATTTGGGCTGAATTTATTCATTTTGCCGTTTTCATCGTGCATATCCCGAACCTTTAAGTAAAACAATTGGGTGAAAACCTATCCAGTGATATTATCTGCATTGTTTTGTCTCCGTTTCCTATATATCGTCGTTTCCATCAGGACGTAAGTATTGATACCCTCAACATGACACTTTGCATAACTCTACCTTTTGAAAAAAAAAACGATACAATGACGGTACACCAACAGATGTCTACTCGCTGAAAAATATTCAATAAAAATCACAATACAATTTTTTTTAAAGATTCTGGATTATTTCCAGTATAAATGATGAACATTCTGACAAATCGATTAGAATATTCCTGCTTGTTCAATTACAGTGTATAAAGAACCAATAGCACACAAAACGGATAGTAGTTGTCACCAAAGTGAAATAATTATATCAGCAGTTGCGATCTAAAATACAGAGAGAAACAAATGAAAAATCTGTTGCTTTTATTTTCACCTCTCTGAATAATCCCTTTCCTTTACTTAATAACAATAATAAAAATGTCCGACTTGGACTATTTTACACAACAATGTCAGAAATGTGAGCTTCTGTATTTGTTTCTGTGTCATCGTGTCAATGCCGGTATCCAGTGATGGCCTGGTGGTATTGTTGCAGCGCGGATAGCTGTAGATGGCGGGTTCGAAATCTGGCTCTTTTTTTTTCTGACATGTTTGTTAAAATAATTATAGATCAGCAGTTGCTTTCTTAAAACGAGAGAGAGAGAGACAAATGAGAAATGTATTACATTGTATTTTTACCTCTCTGAATAATCCATATCCTTTACTTAATAACTATTAAAAAAATGCCTAACCAAAAGTAACCTTTCGCTATATAGAGTTCTCAAGAAAACAAATGAGTGAAAATCTGTCCAGCAATATCACTTGTATTCTTCTGTCTCCGTTACCTATTACTCGTCGTTCTCATCAGCTGGTAAGTATTATCACCGTCAAAATACTCCGTTACCTATTACTCGTCGTTCTCATCAGCTGGTAAGTATTATCACCGTCAAAATATTTTTTTCCGTAACATTACCTAAACACATGAATAAAAACAAAACAATGGCGGTGCTGCCTACACAAAACCTCGCTGATAAATAAAACAACGAAATCAGAGTTTTCAATTGCAGCAATTTGTCGGATATTATTTGATTTGTTACTGATGAACATTTTGTGAAATCGACAAAAACTATCGTCGCTTTATCAATTATAAAGAGTGCACGTAATAGCAGGTGTCACCGGCATCAAAAAGTTATATTCGTTAACAATTGGGTGAACATGTGTTTGTACAGCAATATTACTGTTTCCTATAATTTGTCGTTCTAAACAGGTAGTATATATTATCACTCTCAACATAACTTTTTGCATAACTTTACATTTTTCAAATTTGTAGCAAAATGATACAATCACGGCGCTATCTATAGATATCTGATAGCTGAAAATATAACTAAAAAATGACAATATATTTTTTTTTCGAAGATTGAAGTTTATTTGCAGTATGAGTGATAAACATTTTGACCAATCGATTGAAACTCTTCTTGCCTTTTTAATTACAGTGTATGAAGAGTACATAAACAAATACGGATACCAGGTTTTACAAAAGTCAAATTTCAGGATTTGCAAGTTCATCACTTTCCTTTATTATCATTACCAAACGATAGCTAAGTATTAGCAAATTATGTGTTGAAATTTTGAGATCCATACCTGAATTTGTTGTTTTATGAAAACAAGTAATTTTATAACGATATGCTTTGTTCTTTCCCTGCACTTACATTTTGCTCAAATTGCAGAACACTATTATGTGTTCGTTGGCGTGGCCAGCTCAGCATTGCAGTACAATGGCTAGCTACGTACACTGATACGCATGGTCGAGCTAAACTCTGCGTAATCTTCTGCTATCGGCCGATCGGACAAATTAGGAATTAATAAAACGGTCTTTGCACTGGCACGGCACTTGAAAATTTAGAAGTTTAAATGTCCAGATTATCACCAAAACTACGTATTGTACCCAAAGGTTAAGCGAGAGGTGTTTATTTATACTAATCCTCACATTTTAAATGATTATAGCTGATTTATTTCATTTTGCCGTTTGAACGTGCACATCTCAAATTCTATCTTTAAAGTAAAAAATTGGGTGAAATTATGTCCAGTAATATTACTTGTATTTATTTGTCTCTTTTTCCTATAATTCGTCGTTCACTCCAGGTTGTAAGTATTGTTACCCTCAATATGACCTTTAGGATAACTCTACGTGTTAAAAAAAATAAATTAAACACGATACAATGACGGCTCACCTACAGATATCTTCTGAAAATTATTTTTAAAAAAAATCACAATACACATCTCTTTTAAGGATTGTGTTTTTTTTTTCAGTCTTGATGATCAACACTTTGACAAATTGATTAGATTTATTCCTGCTTTTTCAATTACAGTGTATAAAGAGTCCATATCATACAAAACGGATATCAGTTGTTACCTAAGTGAAAGCTTATATTCCTTTATAATTGATTGATCTGTACACTGGTCATGACGAAATTAAAATGTCCGTTAAAGCCCAAGTTTAGTTTTGGGGATTTTTTGTTATTTGAAAGCTTTATGCCCCAAAGTCATAACCCTGCAATAATAGATTTTGAATGTCTTTAGTTTTTTTTAATATGAATTTATGAAAATGTAGGGGGGGACCCCCGACATTTTTTACCATATATTTACATTATAGAATCCAAAGGGTTAATAAGGCGTTAATGTTATCCGAGTTATACCTCATCTGAAAGAGCAGAGTCTGCTCTTTCAGATGAGGTATAACTCATATCGTTGGCTCTATAGAAGGGGTTCTCAATTATTTTTGTTGAAGCGCCAAATTTGTTATCGAGAATGTATAATGCCCCACCATGTAACACACGAAGCGAGTGCAGATATGCCAACGTCTTTCGAATAAGAAAAGTATTTTTGGTCCCCCAAACTATATGTATTTTCTGCTTGAAAAAAGTTATTTTTTCTCACAGACGTGTGCATAAAGTGATCCCATAGAAAAATATATATTTTTGCTCAAAATCACAAGCTTTGCAAATGAGAAAAATACTAAATACTGCAAAAAGTAACACTTGATGTGGAGCGTTTTAAGTGGCCCAGAATGGCTCTAATAATTAATGAAAAATACCGAAATACAAACTCAAACAAAATACACAATTTTTTAATTTTATCACGACGGCTTTCATGCGCCAATAGTGGCGCGCGCCGCTATTTGAGAACCCCTGCTCTATAGAGTATTAAAGATTTATTTCAGGGTTTGCAAGTTGATCACTTCCCTGCATTATCATTACAAAAAGGTAGTTAAGTATTTACAAATTGTGTGTTGACAGTATGAGATCCATACGTCATGAATTTGTTGTTTGATGAGAAAAGTAATAACGATAAACTTTGTTCTTTCCCTGAGGTTAAATTTTGCTCAAATTACAGAACACTGTGTGTACGTTGGCATGTCTTGCTCAGCGCTGCAGTACAGTGGTTAGCTACGTTCATTGATATCCATGGTCGTGCTGAACTCTGTGTAAACCTTCGGCCAATGGCCGTTCGGACAAATTTCGAACTAACAGAACGGTCTCTGCACGGGCACCGTACATAAAAGTAGTGCAGTTTAAATGTCCTGATTTTCACCAAAACTACGTTTGTTCTCAAAGATTCCACGAGATCTGTTTATATATACTAATCCTCGAATTGTAAATGATTTCAGCTGATTTAATTTATTTGGCCGTTTTGAGCGGGCAAATTCCGAACTCTATGTTTACAGTAAAAAAAAAAAATGGGTGAAAATCTGTCCAGTAATGATATTTATATTATTTTGTCTCCGTTTTCCTTAATTCGCCGTTCACATCAGATAGTAAGTATTGTTGCCCTCAAGATAACCTTTTGCATAATTCTGCCTTTTGAAAAAAAAATTAAAAACATGATAAAATGATGGCGCTTCCTACAGATATCTGCTGGTTGAAAAATATTCAAAAAAATCACAATACCACAATTTTTTAAAGAATGTTATTGGCAGTATAAATGATAAACATTTTCACAAATCGATTAAACTTATTCCTGCTTTTTCAATTGCAGTGTATACTGAGTCCATATCATACAAAACGGATAGCAGTTGTTCACAAAGTGAAATAATTATATTCCTTTATAATTGAGTGATCTATACGCTGATCATGACCAAATCAAAATCTCAAGACAGATATAAATAGTTTGCAAAATATATAAAAATTTGTCTGACCAAAAGTAACCTTTGGCTATATAGAGTTCTCAAGAAAACAAATGAGTGAAAATCTGTTCTCACCAATATCATTTGTATTCTTCTGTCTCCGTTACCTATTAATCGTCGTTCTCATCAGCTGGAAATTATGATCACCATCAAGATATTTTTTCCGTAACATTACCTAAACAGATGAATAAAAAACAATAGAATGGCGGCGCTACCAACAGATATCAGCTCGCTGATAAATAAAAAAGAAAATGAGAGTTTTCAATTGCAGCAATTTGTCGGATATTATTTGATTTGTTACTGATTAAAATTTTGTGAAATCGACAAAAACTATGCTTTATCAACTATAAAGAGTGCACGTGATAACAGGTGTCACCAGAGTCAATATTCGTTTACAATTGGGTGAACATGTGTGTACAGCAATATTACTGTTTCCTATAATTTGTCGTTCTAAGCAGGTAGTATATATTATCACTCTCAACACAACTTTTGCATAACTTTATCTTTTTTGAATTTGTAGCAAAAACGATACAATCACGGCGCTACCTACAGATATCTGTTAGCTGAAAATATAAAATATGACGATATTTTTTTTTTGAAGATTGAAATTTATTTGCAGTAAGAGTGATGAACATTTTGACCAATCGATTGAAACTCTTCTTGCCTTTTCAATTACAGTGTATGAAGATTACATATAAAATACGGATAACAGGTTTTACCAAAGTCAAATTTCAGGATTTGCAAGTTCATTACTTTCCTTTATTTTCATCGCTAAACGGCCGTTAAGTATTTGCAAATTATGTGTTGAAATTTTGAGATCCATACCTGAATTTGTTGTTTTATACGCGGAGGGCCGAGGGCAAATAATTGGGGTTCCGTTTCACCGTCTGTACAAAGTAAGAAGACCATGTTTATGTTCAAGCTTTAAGCATATAAAATAATATTCAAGAGGTCTACCTCAAAAAAATTTGTTGCAAACACCTCCAAATCCATGATGGCGTCAAAAATGACCACCATTTCGATGAAATTTCATTTTTTTTTAGATAAAATTTGTTTGAAAAATCCAATCTCCATAAATAAGGTGTCATGTTGAAGAAAAATAGATTTCCTACAATTTGATTGCAATTTTGCGCGCGGAGCGAGCTGACAATTTTGACATTTTATTACCAGGCCAATGAAATATTGGGATTATTTGATACGGAAAAGTGAACTCTAGTGTGAGAAGAAAAAACAACCACAGACTATTAAAATTTAGATAGTTATGCACACATGAATTCGTAAATTCGTGGGAGGGGGACATTTGATATTGTGTCCCCCACCTTCAAATTCGTGGGGGGGGGGACATGTCCCCCTGTCCCCCCCCCCCTGGATTTGCGCCCCTGTGTGTTCGTTGGCGTGGCCAGCTCAACATTGCAGTACAGTGCTACGTACACTGATGTGCATGGTCGAGCTAAACTCTACGCAACCTTCTGCCATCGGCCGATCGGACAAATTTGGAATTAACAGAACGGTCTGTGCACGGGCACAGCTTTTAAACATTTTGAAGTTTAAATGTCCAGATTATCACCAAAACAACAAATTGTACTCAAAGGTTCCACGAGAGGTGTTTATTCATACTTATCCTCATATTGTAAATAATTTCGGCTGAATTTATTCATTTTGCCGTTTTCAGCGAGCAAATCCCGAACTATAAAGTAAAAAATTTGGTGAAAATCTATCCAGTAATATTATTTGCATTATTTTGTCTCCGTTTTCTATATATCCTCGTTTACATCAGAGCGTAAGTATTGATACCCTCAACTCGACATTTTGCATAACTCCACCTTTTGAAAAAATTAAAAGACATTATACAATAATGGCGCACGTACGGATGTCTGCTCGCTGAAAAATATTCAATAAAAATCACCATACATTTCTTTTTAAAGATTATGGATTATTTGCAGTATAATTGATGAACATTTTGACAAATCGATTAAATTTATTCCTGCATGTTGAATTACAGTGTATAAAGAGTCCATATCATACAAAACGAATAGCAGTTGTTACCAAAGTGAAATAATTATATCAGCAGTAGCGATCTAAAATACAGAGAGAGACAAATGAAAAATCTATTACAATGTGTTTTTATCTCTCTGAATAATCCCTTTCCTTTACTTAATTACAATAATAAAATTGTCCGACTTGGACTATTTTACATAACAATGTCAGAATTGTGAGCTTTGGTATTCGTCCCTGTGTCATCGTGTCAATGCCGGTATCCAGTGATGGCCTGGTGGTATTGTCGCAGCCCGGATAGCTGTAGATGACGGGTTCGAAACCTGGTTCATTTTTTTCTGACATGTTTGTTAAAAGGCCCATTCTGAGCTAAAGTGTTCCATTTAGCCACCTTTCTGTCCCCCGGGGATATTTCAATGAAAAAATACCATAATATCTGTCACACCCGTCTTTTTGTTAACCGATTGGGACACCCTTTATGGGCAAATACACTTTTTAGACGGAAGAAAAAGCATTTCAAATATATTTAATATTGAAAAAAAAAGTGGCTTACTACATGAGCCTATGGGAGCTATTCTTATCCCCACCATGAGGTTTATAAGGAAACGGGGGAAAAATGACATCTTAAAAGTCTGAGAAGAAATGACTGATTACCCTACGATGGTTGCAAATTGTATACACCTTATTTTACTCTACTTCCCAGCCTAGTACATTGATTATATTTTTCCTCACCTTGTCAATTGTGCTTGTCCCCGAAGTTACAACAGATACGTTACCTAAAAGGTTAACCGATCTGGAACCCTAAAAATAATTAAATCAGTATGTAATATTCCCCTGAACATTCTATCTAGTCAACCAT
>JZLH01S0520561.1:39423-49973 GCA_001188425.1 Eucidaris tribuloides
TAGGTAATGTTCACAGTGTTCTTATGTAACAGGCACCAGCATTAATACATTGTCGCACCTTCATCGGACAATCATTAAGGCTTCCTAACAAAGGTGCATTCATCACTCCAAGGGATCAGCGGATATCGATCAGCAAGAACACATTATCACCACAACTTCACAAAAAGATAGGATCTATTTCATCAGCAATAACGAACTGAGCAAGTGTACACGCCCGACAAGCTGAATAAAGAGCCTGCGCAAGAAATACCCAGCACTTTCAGCTCCATGTAGGAAGCATCTTGGTACGAGTTACTCCTAGACATTACAATGGACGTAATTGTGTGTCAAACAGCATGGCTTCACGTTCTGACTGCTCAGATAATGGCCTGCATATTCCAGGCCAGCGACTGACCTCCACCTGCTGATTCCCTGTTAAGAGGACACAAGATTGTCATGATGCCCAATAAATCTGCAGTACCAAAAGATCTAGCTTTGGAGAAGGGGGAGTTATGAGAGGTCTTTAAAATTCGTTTCAATGATATTTTTGCGAGAGAGATAAGAGAGAATTCCATTAAGCATTCAATACATCAGCAAGTGTAGGATGAGATTGTCAATGACAGGACCAGAATCACTGAAAACTCTCGAACGCTTATACATGGCCCATTTGGCAGAGGAGAAGCGCAAATTCTAACTCGATACACTAAAGAGGCAGGCATTCTACAACGCCGCAGGTGAGCGCAAGCGAAGCTCCAACGCACGAGACAAGCATTTTCAGTGAGAATGGCACTTCTCCATAATAATCAGTTCCGAAGTAAGCGCTGTCTCACATGGCACTATTACAAGTCCTTTGTCATGACATTTATTGGGATTGCCAATCGACCACCCCATTTTCCATTGTCAAAATTATACAGTCACCGTGGAGTTCTATTAGTGTAAAGAGGGCCAGTTCTCACGCATCTTGCTTTTATTATTAGATTGAAAATCTAACACCTGACAGCTAGGCTTAACACCTGTTAACAAGATTTGCGACATTGTAGGGCAAACGATAAAAGTCGCCGTAAGACGATCGTAACACAATTGCTATTCGCATAGTATTAAACTGTGGGATTATTGAGCAGTGACTAAAAGGTTTGTTTCTAGCAATTATTCACACTTGGAAAATGCCTATAACAAAAACCGAGGTCAATGATATTTACAAATGCAATGACTTTATCACGGAAAGACACAAGACAAAGCTTCATCTTCCACGGACGACACAATTCGTGGTCATAAGACCGAGTGATTCATTATAAATATATACTGAAATTTTATTTTTCTGATGTTATTGTGAATGTCGCACTTGTTGCATGGAATTGTAATATTATTCTGCTTAATACATGGTTGACGCCAGAAAAGAGAACCCTATTCTCCTATCAGGAGCTTTAAAAATACTACTGAAAACCATGATTTTTAAAGTAATCATTGATTTTAATGAAATCACAAAAAAAATGCTATAGAAATATCAATTCTATCTCAGGATTTTAAAATATGATACAAATGGAACGATTTTCGCTGTAAATGTTTCAAATTTCGCTATATTAGGCTTAGCATACAATACAGTAAGACCCATACATACGCTTCCCCGGGATGATCGAAACTGTTACTCGAAAACTGCGAAACCTAGATTCTTAAAATTACCGAATTTCTTGGAAATACACCCAACAAGACAAGTAAGTGTTAACCATTCTACACCCTACTGGTGACTCGTGGTGAGAAAATAATCATGGCAAATCTAAGGTAAGCTAATATTATTCAAGATACTATTGTGTCGTTGCTAACTCACAAGATGTGTATTACACAGCTTTTGCATTTGGCGCTATCTCATGATTAAAATGCCAAAATTCATAACTGTGACTACATCATTTTAGCAACCTTACCAAGACTTTCTCAGTGATTCTCAGTTATGGCTGATTTTACGATAATAACGCAAAGAACATTTATCTGTTTGTGAAAAAATGGACCTCTGTCCATAACCAACAAAGAAATTATATTTAGCGTCTCAGTTTTGTCTGTTAAGTACCTTGAAATTTCAAACTTGGCCAATTCTGTGAGAATTTCAATTCATTTAGGATGTATACAACTCTAATCAGATTTAAGTATACACTGACACCCTTCATGATCTTATTTATTTACCACAGAAACGATGAAGCTCTGTTCATGTTACTCTTAATAATTATGAGGCGTATATTTCGGTATTTTTTGCCGGCCATTTTTTTTTACATATTTCAAATTGCTCTTGGTTAACAGAGTGTCATTCGAATTGATAGTCATGAAAATCATGAACATGACTGAGATTATGTGTTGAGGCTACCTGAGCCTGGCATCACAGACTTCGGGTGCTCATCTGGTCACAGTGCGTCTATTGAGAAGACGGAACAGTCGCCGGGTCTGGAACTGAGACTAACGGATTTTTTTTTTAAATTGTGCATTTATTTTATTTATTTATTCATGTTTTCTTTTTAAAAATACAGGGTAGGCACATTCAGTTTAATAACTGCTTTACAAGTGCACCCTGTATATACATATATAATACAAATGAGAATACATGACATCGAAACAAAACAAAAGAATAATGAAATTATTATGCCATTTGTAATAACACAACACTATCGGTCTTGTCTAAGGTATTGGACTTTTTTTAATATGCACAAGTGGTAGTTACTAAAACAAAAACTTGACTTTTGATTTTCTGGACAAAAATCTGTCATTTTGGCGGCCATTTTGTTTTTCCTGCATACCTCTAATTACTCAAGACTGACAGAGTGTCAGTCATGAGATCGTTTATATTAATGGCCGTAGGCATCATAAACATAACTAAGATTGTGTGTTGAGGCCACATGGGCCTGACATCACAGGTCTCGATACTCACCCGTCCGTAGTGCGTCTACTTACAGAGGAAGGAAAAGTCGCAGGGTCTGGAAATGAGACTAACACAGTGTTTTCTTGGAGATATGCAAATTAACATGTCATCTGTGATAATACAACACTATAAGACTTGTCTCAGGTAAGAAACTTCTAAAAATTAATACAAATAATACTCCATTACTGAAACAAACACTTGACTTTTAATTTTTCTATTGAAAATAAGGCATTTTGGCGGCCATTTTGTTTTTTCCGTGTATCTCAAATTGCCCAAAGCTGACAGAGTGTCAGTTTTCAGATTGTTCAAGTTGATGGTCTCAGGAATCATAATCTGCAAAGAAAAAACTATAGACCCTAAAACAAGGTCCAGCCCAAAATCTGGATTTGGCTGCCGGACTATGTGTGTTTTTTTTTTTTTTGCATTCTTGATGATCAATACTTTGACAAATTGATTAGATTTATTCCTGCTTTTTCAATTACAGTGTATAAAGAGTCCATATCATACAAAACGGATATCAGTTGTTACCTAAGTGAAAGCTTATATTCCTTTATAATTGATTGATCTGCACACTGGTCATGACGAAATTAAAATGTCCGTTAAAGCCCAAGTTTAGTTTTGGGGATTTTTTGTTATTTGAAAGCTTTATGCCCCAAAGTCATAACCCTGCGATAATAGATTTTGAATGTCTTTAGTTTTTTTTAATATGAATTTATGAAAATGTCGGGGGGGACCCCCGACATTTTTTACCATATTTTTACATTATAGAATCCAAAGGGTTAATAAGGCGTTAATGTTATCGGAGTTATACCTCATCTGAAAGAGCAGAGTCTGCTCTTTCAGATGAGGTATAACTCATATCGTTGGCTCTATAGAAGGGGTTCTCAATTATTTTTGTTGAAGCGCCAAATTTGTTATCGAGAATGTATAATGCCCCACCATGTAACACACGAAGCGAGTGCAGATATGCCAACGTCTTTCGAATAAGAAAAGTATTTTTGGTCCCCCAAACTATATGTATTTTCTCCTTGAAAAAAGTTATTTTTTCTCCACTAGAAGTGGTGCATAAAGTGATCCCATAGAAAAATATATATTTTTGCTCAAAATCACAAGCTTTGCAAATGAAAAAAGTACTAAATACTGCAAAAAGTAACACTTGACATCACTGCAAGCGGAGCGAGCAAAGCCATGCGGCGTGGGGTCCAGGGGCCCGCTCAAGGGCCCCTGGCGGGGGTGGAGGGGGTGGAGCCCCCCCCCCCCCCCCAGCCCTTATATGGGGGGGGTTTTAAGTGGCCCAGAATGGCTCTAATAATTAATGAAAAATACCGAAATACAAACTCAAACAAAATACACAATTTTTTAATTTTATCACGACGGCTTTCATGCGCCAATAGTGGCGCGCCGCTATTTGAGAACCCCTGCTCTATAGAGTATTAAAGATTTATTTCAGGGTTTGCAAGTTGATCACTTCCCTGCATTATCATTACAAAAAAGGTAGTTAAGTATTGACAAATTGTGTGTTGAAAGTATGAGATCCATACGTCATGAATTTGTTGTTTGATGAGAAAAGTAATAACGATATACTTTGTTCTTTCCCTGAGGTTAAATTTTGCTCAAATTATAGAACACTGTGTGTACGTTGGCATGTCCAGCTCAGCGCTGCAGTACAGTGGTTAGCTACGTTCATTGATATCCATGGTCGTGCTGAACTCTGTGTAACTTTCGGCCAATGGCCGTTCGGACAAATTTCGAACTAACAGAACGGTCTCTGCAAGGGCACCGTACATAAAAGTAGTGCAGTTTAAATGTCCAGATTTTCACCAAAACTACGTTTTGTTCTCAAAGATTCCACGAGATCTGTTTATTTATAGTAATCCTCGAATTGTAAATGATTTCAGCTGATTTAATTTATTTGGCCGTTTTGAGCGTGCAAATTCCGAACTCTATGTTTACAGTAAAAAAAAATGGGGGAAAATGTGTCCAGTAATGATATTTATATTATTTTGTCTCCGTTTTCCTTAATTCGCCGTTCACATCAGATAGTAAGTATTGTTGCCCTCAAGATAACCTTTTGCATAATTCTGCCTTTTGAAAAAAAAAAACATGATGAAATGATGGCGCTTCCTACAGATATCTGCTGGTTGAAAAATATTCAAAAAAATCGCAATACCACATTTTTTTAAAGAATGTTGGTTATTGGCAGTATAAATGATAAACATTTTCACAAATCGATTAAACTTATTCCTGCTTTTTCAATTGCACTGTATACAGAGTCCATATCATACAAAACGGATAGCAGTTGTTAACAAAGTGAAATAATTATATTCCTTTATAATTGAGTGATCTATACACTGATCATGACCAAATCAAAATCTCAAGACAGATATAGATACTTTGCAAAATATATAAAAAATTGTCTGACCAAAAGTAACCTTTGGCTATATAGAGTTCTCAAGAAAACAAATGAGTGAAAATCTGTTCTCACCAATATCATTTGTATTCTTCTGTCTCCGTTACCTATTAATCGTCGTTCTCATGAGCTGGAAATTATGATCACCGTCAAGATATTTTTTCCGTAACATTACCTAAAAAGATGAATAAAAAACAATAGAATGGCGGCGCTACCTACAGATATCAGCTCGCTGATAAATAAAAAAAAATCAGAGTTTTCAATTGCAGCAATTTGTCAGATATTATTTGATTTGTTACTGATTAAAATTTTGTGAAATCGACAAAAACTATCGTTGCTTTATCAACTATAAAGAGTGCACGTGATAACAGGTGTCACCGGAGTCAAAAAGTTATATTCGTTTACAATTGGGTGAACATGTGTGTACAGCAATATTACTGTTTCCTATAATTTGTCGTTCTAAGCAGGCAGTATGTATTATCACTCTCAACACAACTTTTGCATAACTTTGCCTTTTTCTATATTTGTAGCAAAAACGATACAATCACGGCGCTACCTACAGATATCTGTTAGTTAAAAATATAACAAATGACGATATTTTTTTTTTTGAAGATTGAAGTTTATTTGCAGTAAGAGTGATGAACATTTTGACCAATCGATTGAAACTCTTCTTGCCTTTTCAATTACAGTGTATGAAGAGTACATATAAAATATGGATAACAGGTTTTACCAAAGTCAAATTTCAGGATTTGCAAGTTCATCACTTTCCTTTATTATCATTACCAAACGGTAGTTAAGTGTGTACAAATTGTGTGTTGAAAGTTTGAGATCCACATAGGTCATGAATTTGTTGGTTTATAAGAAAAAGTAATAACGACATGCTTGTTTCCTTCAAGAAGTTTAAATTTTGCTAAAATTGCAGAACACTGTTGTGTGTACGTTGGCGTGGACAGCTCAGCGCTGCAGTAGAGTGGTTAGCTACGTTCACTGATATGCATGGTCGAGCTGAACTCTACGTAACCGTCTGCCAACGGCCAATCGGACAAATTTGGAACTAACAGAATGATCTGTGCACGTGCGTGGCACTTGAGAATTTTGCCGTTTCAATGTCCAGACTATCACTAAAACTATTTATTGTACCCAAAGGTTCCACGAGAGGTGTTTATTTATACCCAACCACATATTGTAAATGATTTCAGCTGATTTGATTCATTTTGCCGTTTTTTGCGTGCAAATCCCGATCTCGATCTTTAAGTAAAAAAAAATGGGTGAAAATCTGTCCAGTTAAATCATTTGCATTTTTTTTTGTCTCCGTTTCCTATAATTCGTCGTTCATATCAGATGGTAAGTATTGTTACCCTCAATATAACCTTTTGGATAACTCTACGTTTTGATAAAAAAAAACCACGATACAATAAATGGTCTACCTACAGAAATATTCTCGCTGAAAAATATCAAAAAAAATACAACACATGGGTTATTTGCAGTATAAATGATAAACTTTTTGACAAATCGATTAAATTTATTCCTGCTTTCTAAATAAAGGTGTATGAAGAGTTCATATCATATAAAATAATAGCAGTCGTTACCAAAATCAAACAGTTTTATTCACTTATAATTGAGTGAAGAAAAAACAACCACAGACTATTAAAATTTAGATAGTTATGCACACATGAATTCGTAAATTCGTGGGAGGGGGGACATGTGATATTGTGTCCCCCACCTTCAAATTCGTGGGGGGGACATGTCCCCCTGTCCCCCCCCCCCTGGATTTGCGCCCCTGTGTGTTCGTTGGCGTGGCCAGCTCAACATTGCAGTACAGTGGTTAGCTACGTACACTGATGTGCATGGTCGAGCTAAACTCTACGCAACCTTCTGCCATCGGCCCATCGGACAAATTTGGAATTAACAGAACGGTCTGTGCACGGGCACAGCTTTTAAACATTTTGAAGGTTAAATGTCCAGATTATCACCAAAACAACAAATTGTACTCAAAGGTTCCACGAGAGGTGTTTATTCATACTTATCCTCATACTGTAAATAATTTCGGCTGAATTTATTCATTTTGCCGTTTTCAGCGTGCAAATCCCGAAAAAAAATTGGTGAAAATCTATCCAGTAATATTATTTGCATTATTTTGTCTCCGTTTCCTATATATCCTCGTTTACATCAGAGCGTAAGTATTGATACCCTCAACTCGACATTTTGCATAACTCCACCTTTTGAAAAAAATTCAAAGACATTATACAATAATGGCGCACCTACGGATGTCTGCTCGCTGAAAAATATTCAATTAAAATCACCATACATTTCTTTTTAAAGATTATGGATTATTTGCAGTATAATTGATGAACATTTTGACAAATCGATTAGATTTATTCCTGCATGTTGAATTACAGTGTATAAAGAGTCCATATCATACAAAACGGATAGCAGTTGTTACCAAAGTGAAATAATTATATCAGCAGTAGCGATCTAAAATACAGAGAGAGACAAATGAAAAAATCTATTACAATGTGTTTTTATCTCTCTGAATAATCCCTTTCCTTTACTTAATAACAATAATAAAAATGTCCGACTTGGACTATTTTACATAACAATGTCAGAATTGTGAGCTTTGGTATTCGTCCCTGTGTCATCGTGTCAATGCCGGTATCCAGTGATGGCCTGGTGGTATTGTCGCAGCCCGGATAGCTAGATGGCTGGTTCGAAATCTGGTTCATTTTTTTCTGACATGTTTGTTAAAAGGCCCATTCTCAGCTAAAGTGTTCCATTTAGCCACTTTTCTGTCCCCCGGGGATATTTCAATGAAAAAATACCATAATATCTGTCACACCCGTCTTTTTGTTAACCGATTGGGACACCCTTTATGGGCAAATACACTTTTTAGACGGACGAAAAAGAATTTCAAATATATTTAATATTGAAAAATAAAGTGGCTTACTACATGAGCCTATGGGAGCTATTCTTATCCCCACCATGAGGTTTATAAGGAAACGGGGGAAAAATGACATCTTAAAAGTCTGAGAAGAAATGACTGATTACCCTACGATGGTTGCAAATTGTATACACCTTATTTTACTCTACTTCCCAGCCTAGTACATTGATTATATTTTTCCTCACCGTGTCAATTGTGCTTGTCCCCGAAGTTGCAACAGATACGTTACCTAAAAGGTTAACCGATCTGGAACCCTAAAAATAATTAAATCAGTATGTAATATTCCCCTGAACATTCTATCTAGTCAACCATTTTGATATGTAAAAGTAATATTTTAAGCAATAGACCGTTTCCAATAAAGAAAAGTCGGGAACGCAAAAAAATGAGCAACAGATACGTTACCTATTTTTCGATTATACCATAAATATTACTGATTACCAAGTATTATTATTCTCGCTAGTAAATGCGCAAACTCTAACTGTTCAGCATACAATAAAATCTAAGAAACTCGCCCATGTGGTTTCGTAAAACACACTTTTGTACTTTCTGTCCAACAGATACGTTACCAACAGATACGTTAAAAACAGGTACGTTAACTATAACATTACGGCACGATAAGTACGTAAAGCAAAAAGTAATATTTCCCTGAACATCCCTTGAATTACCCACGTTGATTTGTTAGACGATAGCATAAGACAATCTCGCGTTTAGGAGATTATGCCTTTTCAAATAGTGAAAGTCGGAGGTGATATATGCAACAGATACGTTACTTTAAGAAGTATCTTGGCTGTATAAGAACATCTAGTATTACGATGCAACATTGTACCCGAGTAAAAGTTACAAACTAGTACAAACAAAATGCAAGAAAAAGGCAGGTATATATATGCAAGAAATATACTTCTGAGTGTTTTCTTGAGGGTACGTTACAACAGATACGTTACCAACGGATACGTTACCGCAAGTAATTTTGTGCTTTGCGCAATTGAAACATGAACTAAAACACATTGTTTGTATTTGTTCTTTCCAAAAATCCATAATTGTCAACAAACAATTACCTTCTCTGAGGAAAAAAATTAAAAACATATGTTAATAAAAACATGGTAACGTATCTGTCATTTGCAATTTTTTTTTAGAGATTGTGATTATTTGCAGTATAAATGATGAACATTCTGACAAATCGATTAGAATATTCCTGCTTGTTCAATTACAGTGTATAAAGAACCCATATCATACAAAACGGATAGCAGTTGTTACCAAAGTGAAATAATCATTACATCAGCAGTTGCGATCTATACACCAAGAAATTAGGGTACAAATTTGCACCCCTATGGGTACAATCCTATGCAACACCGGGTGAACCCCTAGGGGTACTAATTTGAACCCCACTTTGGGGGTACAAACTTTGCACCATAACCTAGGGTGCAATTTTGCACCTTGTGGGTACAAGTTTCTACCTTAGGGGTGCAATATTGTACCCTTTGGGTGACAATATACATGTAAAACTACATAATGTACCCGAAGGGTCTAAAACTGGAACCTAAAGGTCTAAATTACGGCGGCAAGAGTACAAAAATTGAACCTTACACTCTTAAAAATGTTGGGCAACATTCTGTCCACACAACAATTGGTTGAAAGCTTTTTAATCCAATTGCTGGGCTAGTTTTAACCATAATGTGTGCTTTGGGTGAGAAACTACCCAGTATTGGTTTAAAATTACCCAGAGTTGGAAAAATATTTTAAACGCAATTGTTGTGTGGACAGTATGTTGCCCAACATTTAAGAGTGGTATGGTCTAAAACTGGAACCGTTGGGGTCCAATATTGAAACCAAATGATCCAAATTGTACCCCAAAGGTTGCATTTTTACACCCATATGGGTCATGCACATCCATACACAACACCTAACATGCATGTGCACACGCAAATTATTGCACATACACAAACCACACACACAACACACAAAAACAAACACACACACAAACACACACAACACCACACAACACACAACAAACAACACACACAACACACAGACACAACATACACACAACAAAAAACACCCACACACATGTATCTACGTATATACAAGCAGAATGCAGCATACAAAGCACACACATATAATTACAAGAAGCAGGGTAAAATGGATATCATTCGAGAGCACATGTTAAAAAAAAAACCTTCATTTCTTGAAACAGCCTCACATAACAGCAAAAACACCATTTCTTTTCAAATACAAATTTGCTACACAAGTCTTATGGTAAACAGATGGACAACATGACAATCTTTGCCGATATTCAGCTTCTAGTTTCACCGAGGACTGGTGGA
>JZLH01S0520561.1:57902-76443 GCA_001188425.1 Eucidaris tribuloides
CGACCACCGAGAATTTTTGAGAGGCTATAATGGAAAATATTAGCTCGAAATTCTTGGGTAGCCCCGTAATTCGGGGTCCCCCCGCCCGAGATTTTTCGATTGAATGGATAACAAACCAAAGATATTCGAGTATCTGTTATTGGTGCTGATAAATCAGTGCCGATCACCAGCTTTGTTTTCGAAGAGGGGGTACGTTTGGAAATAAGAAGACAACAAGTTACTTACGCGAACTCCAAGATGTCAGGCAGTTGCTGCGGTTGGCGCAGAATGAGCTGTTTGACATGCCATTAGGTAGATATGAAAGTATATCAACACTGTACTATGAACATGTCGCCTTTCGAAAAACAGGCCCGTTAACCAGATTTTTCAACGGGGTCGAAATCTGACGTGACGGACCTTGTGCGAGGGAGCGAAAGGCGCATCCAGGCGGGGGATGATCTGGGAGGGGGATACCCCCTCCGAGAGCAGGGAAATCGTTTGCTTGCTGAGCCCCCCAAAAAAGGGCGGTTGAATGCCTATTTTTAGAGGCTTTAATGGCAGTATGATATTCTCAAATAGCAAGCACTTAGGGGCGATAAGTGCAGCATAGTAAGCTTGTCGTTTCGTGGATGGTTGTTTTTCATGTGCTGACGAACGAAGACATTAAGTCATTAACTTCGCGGTTCCAGCATTACCTAATATGACAATTCCGCCATATACAATACAATATTGGGGCTGCACCTGTGTGACAGTGGCCTGCCGTGGTGAACCAACGGAAACTTCACAGCGGCTGTGTTGACACGCGCGGTTCTAGGAGCGAAATCTTGGGGGGGGGGGAGCTGGCGGGCGCGAGGGCGGGGGGGCTTGACGGGAACGCTTGGCGGGTATGAGAGGAGGGGATACGCTTTACAGTGGCGTAGAAACTTTTGAAAGCTGGCATGAATAAAATATTTTAAGGTATTTTATGAAGATGTATTTTGTGCTTATCATTTTTTCAAAAGATACAGGGAAGCTATAATGTGAACTGTATTGGTAGGTAATTACTTCGAAACGAGCGGAAGAGCTACGGCGAGGGCGAGAGTGTGGGAGGAGGATACCCCCCCCCACGGGTAGCGACTTTTTTGAAAATACACTATGATAAGACGTGATTAGGCATGCGTATACATACTTTAAAAATGTATTATTATGAAGATTACTCGACGATTGTATTTTTTCAAAGATATATGTGCAAAGTATGGAGAACTTGTTTAATTGGGTAATCATACTTCGAGCTGGCGAGCAAAACGGACCAAGGCGGGGAGCATAATGGGAGGGGGCATACCCCTCGTCTTTCCCAAACCCCGCCGCTGACATTTAAAAAGTACCAATGTGTTACACCAGCGTGGTTTACTTGTGACAGAGTTGGTGAACACAGTGGCACTTGTGATTTGGGTCTGTTTACAGTGTTCACTATGTATCACTGTGTGGTCATAGAGGTCACACTAGTGACGACATGTGGTTGATTCTAGCCTTTCTGTGGAAGTTTGGCAATTTTCACAGAGTGACACTGTGATCACTGTGTGAACACACTGTGACGACATTGTTTTCTTTCGACAGGGACCGCGTAGCGAACTTTCTTTAAAAAATACAGTGAGAAAGCGGGTTTTTTGGCATGCCGGTAAACAGTATTTCAAATTGCGTACGTTTATTACCTGATTATGGATTAGTACCATCTTACGAGGGAGCGAGCAGCGACAGGGCAGGGTGTGGAGATAACCCCATCCAGCAGGAAATTTTGGAAAATACGGCAAAAAGGCCGTTGATTCAGTCATGGGTACATTCCTATTCTGTAAGATACGAATGCACTCTTTAAAAGTTATTACGAGTTGTCAGCCGATTTCAAAAGATGTAGGCCTACAGGAAGTATGTAGAAAACTGTAACGTGAGTAGTTATACTTGCGAAGGAGCGACGCGACTGAGCAGCGGAGAGTGTATGTGAGGAGGGTACCGGCCCAGACGGTAGCAAGATTTTCACGAAATATGCATAGGAAGGCATTTTTTTTAGGCTTAAGGTATTATATAGATATAATATTAATATTTAGTATATATATATATATTTGATGAAGATCGGATTATGAAAAGTGTCAGGAAGTATGTGAAAACAATCTAATTGATATTGCCTACTTGCGAGGGGCGGGGACGGTGGTGTGGAAGGCGCAAACCACAGCCAGAAATTTTTGAAATAAATGCGTAGCAAGGACGTGTTTCTAAGCCACGAGTAAATGACATGCAATTATCTATAGGGTTTGTCAGAATTTCAAGAGAGATGTACAGTAAGTAGGCCTGTGGTGAAAAATGTTTATAGGTAGTCGACGGGAGCCGAAAGCGATACGCAGTAGGGGCGGAAACTAACCTTTTTTGAAAATCTGTATAAAAGACGGGTATTCTGACGCATAGGTAAACTACATGATTAGAAATTCTTCTTAACTTCTTTTTATCAATATTTCAGGTCTATGCTCACTCAGTTTATTTATTATATTTTTTCAGACGTAAACATCTTTTTGTCCGTTTTGCTGGGAGCGAGTGCTTAAGCATTTTTTGTTTGGGGGGGGGGTGAAGGCTCCAAAACCGTAGACGCGCCTGTGCGTGGACGTAGGGGTTTTAAGAGCGTCAGCAGCCTTTTTATCAGTTTTTTTTTCTTCTAATTTCTTCGATCGATTTGTATCTATTATCTCCGAACCCCCTCGGTTGCCGGCTGTAGACCCCCGCCCCCGGCGACGGTCCACATTTTTTCTTCTTCTTCTTTCTTCTTCTTCTTCTTCCTTTCGTTCTCTTTTTTTCTTCTTCTTCTTCTGTCTTTTTTTTTGGTCTGAAGGGCTGTGCGTTCTACCTCCACCCCCTGGCGAGCCCATGGGATATGACTTTTGGACATAAATTCAAATAAACCAAATGGCCAAAAACCTGAACCGTGGCTTTAATGCGGCCAAACGCCTTCATGAATTCGATGTTTCAGTAAAACAATTGCATATTAAGATTGTTTAAGATTAAAGGTCGATGCAGAGAGTGAAATATAGAAATAAATTCATTTTTTTTAACACGGCGAATTAAAGAAGAAAGAATGGAGGGACGGTGAGCGCTACCGCGCGTTGTCAGAAATATGTCTATGTGAAACACGAGGAAAAATCTGACAAGCACTGTTGAAGACCAAACGATACAGTCGCAGTTTCTTCCTTAATTCTTTACTATGCTGTTAAATGCTCCGTGTACAATGGTTTAGCATGGATGCGCCAATTAATTTTTTGTAATTATGGGAGTATAAAAATCAACTTCTACTTTCAATGATTACTTTCTTAAACCACTGGTGTTATCTGAGTCGGGATGCATTGCCCTTGTTCAGTGTCAGTTCGCAAGTATTGGTAGATCGCGGAAGACTGAAGACACACTGAGCGTAACAATCGTGAAATGGTGAGACGTTCTATTTCAGGGAACTTTCGCGTCGTGCAGCTATTCTTTCTACTGGTAGAAAGCGAGTCAAGGGAGTAAATGGTAATTGCGTGCACGTCAATCCACCTGCCCGAGTTATGACAGGGTTTGGTAAAAGTTTAATTGTCAGTCTTTGAATAAAGGTGAACTATCCACAGTATTCCTTTTTTCGTTTCTTTCCGGCCCATATTTCGAAAACATTCGCATTCATTTCGTTCATGTTTATATAACATCAAAGAGTGTGATTTTGTTAATATTAGCAAGTTTAGCAAGATACATCCAGTTATGACACGTTTTTCCCTGAATTCATGATAGGTGCTTTAAAAAAATGGGAAATATTCAGTTTCTAAGCATAAGGACATTCGGTGTAGTGAAAGGCCAACGGAAAAAGACATGAAACAACATGACGGCACCTTCACAGGGGATGTCGTTATTGGTTGGTTAAGTTGCGGCGTATGTAGTTCTTGGTTTGATTTAGATATGTGGGTATGAGCCACTACGTGTAAACGTTTTTTTTCTATTCTTTGTTGACTTGGGTCGCCGTAGATCTTCACAAGATTCTGTTAGTATATCCTCTCGCATTGAAAAGTTATAGTGACACCAATGAAGCTCATAGCGCTCTTTTGATTTTTTTTTTTGTTTTCCTTTTTCATTTAGAATTTGCATTAAATTTTATTTTGCTATTCGCATTATTATCGCAGGTTCTTTCCTATGAGATTATATTGTACCCTCAAACTCCAAACCGTCTGGGATTTGAGCTGAACTTTCAAAAGCCAAGCATCAATGAAAGATCATGTGACGTGCGCTAGATCAAGCAGGGCACCAGCCACCCACACAAGACAGATGCTATTCGAAACGATCAAGTGGATGTTGTGATTTATGTCTGGCACTTTTAGTTTTACTTGAGACTGTATACGGCTCTACAACTGTAACAATTTCTTTTATTAAAACTATAATACTGACAAATATTTGGAATTGTGTCCTAACTTAAGTTTTCATGATTTGGGGGCAAATTTAGTTAACCAATCTCTATAATGTTAAAGATCACATTGAAGTCCAGATTAGATTTATATCTTGTCTTGAAACTTGGCGTATATTCAAAGTTCTTACACTTGTACTGGCTGCTATCTTTAGTTGATATACTTCATAGACAAAATATATTCGGAAACTTTTACGTGTTAGTATTATGCAAGACAATATCTGAAAATAAAATATCGAAACGAATTAAGCCTATTGCTTGGATGCATTACTTTCTCTAGCGTCAATCGGCGTTAATGAAATCCAGTTTGTCAAGAGTCACTTGGTGCGAAGTGGGAGATTCCATTTCCTATCAGTTTTCACTTCTTGCGGTACACAAATCACGTTTCACATTTTCGAAGTCAGACTTGTCTAGAATTGTCTGTCAAAATCATTTCTAGAACGCTGCTCGCGTTAACTCTGGTTGCCGCAACTGATCAATTGGAGGGATTATAATGACGATTATTTGTTATTTGTCCTTAAGATATGTGTCACGCGATGTGCAAGTCCATTACTTCCCGTTCTTATTAATACAAACGTGTTTGTACTTACACGATGGCTGTGTTGAAAGTTTGGAGATCCATAGCTGTCGATGAATTTGTTGTTTTATGAGGAAAAAATAATATGGCATGTTACCAAGGAAGTGTTGTTCTTTCCCGTGGAGTAATTTTGCTCAAATAGCGAATCGCTGGTTCGTGTACGCCTGCCAAGACGGCCGGAGCGCAACTGATGGATAGGGCTAAATCCACGGTGACTTCAGCTAACGGCTGATCGAATTTTGAACGCCCGTGCACGTCGGGCGTCACGGATTTTTTTTTAAATGCTGCTGAGCAATTGAAAAAGGAGTGAGCGTTTAACCGTCCAGATTTTCACCGAAAGACTCAATTTTACCCAAGTTCTATGAGGGGTGTTTCATTATATAATCTTACTGGATATGATTTCAGTGATTTCACTCTCATTTAGTGTTTTTGACGTGCAAATCATGACAATCTTTAAATCCTTGTTTCTTATGCGCAAATTGATACTGATAATTATTGGAAACAGATGTGGCGTAAGAGACATTGAACGGCCATTTGTATATAAGCTATTTTAGTACAAATGTAACAAGCAGAAATTCGAGTATTATACGATTGTTAGGATAATCGTGTACCTATTGTGAAAATCGAACATTTGCAGAGAAGAAGCGGTCAATTTCTGTGATTGTAAAGTACATGACTTCAGCCTCAAGAGGTTATATTAATTGTCACATGATGAATGATTTTAGCTTTTCTGTTCAATTATAAAGATGGTACTGTCATGTGATTTGACTGGTTTAAACAATAATTATCCTGTATTCTTTGTCATTTGCCATGCAGAGCCACATCAGGCGTCTGCTTCAATTCGGAAATTCCGGACTAAGTGTAGCATAGTGTTTTCCAGGTAGAGGAACACTAAGACGGGATAAAGAGTTTAAACGTGGATTTAGTTGTTGAAGTAGATAAACAAAAGTTAACTTGGATAACCTCTAAACTGTAGCATATTTTAGGTTAGGGGCAAATGAGTTAGATGGAGCGTAAAATTGAAGAAAAAATAGCGTTCAGTTCGTGCTAAAAGCATAAATCAAGACCCATCTGTCAAGTAGGATCTTAGGACAGATATTTGCGTTTATCTCTGATGTATGCTGCCTAGTCGCCTAAGACAAAAAATGGGGATAGGTCATTATACCTTATAGTAGAAAAGTTCAATTCTTAACGTGCGCAATTTGACTGATTTCGGTCATTATAAATCAACTAAGAACAGTTTCGGTAAACCAGTTATGGTAATCTAACTGTTGCATTTAACGTAGTATGCCTGTATTCTATGCACTTTAGACACAGCATGATGTATGCTGTATGCAAATCTTACTGTATAGTGATCTGTATTCTATTTGCTTTTGTGGAAAGGTTAAGATTGGCCAATTTTAAGGTTGTTAGCATGTGAAATAAGTCATGTCAGAACAATGTATGTAGATTGATATTCATTCAAGAATTTGACCAGGTTAGGCTGAGGAATGACCTTCGATTAAAAGTTGTTAACCTTGATATTGTTTGGTCCATTTGATACCTTAAAGACACTAGGTATACAGTGTGGAAGACCCCGTTAAAAAAAGTTGGCGAACTTTTCATATCTGACATATCTGACAGTGTCTGAATGGACAAATAAACACTAAAGCAAAAGTTTGGGCAAGATTATCGCTGTCACTAAGCTACAATATGGTCAGTAAAAAATTGGACGATTAATTTATTATCGAGGCGATAGAATTCTGCCACAGCAGCAGTCTATGGAAGGAAAAGCTGGAATGGTCTCTCGAATGCATTTGTACTTTTTAAAGCACTTGAGATTGTTTCACACTGCAAGTTTTCAGGGCTTCGATTTTTTAGCTGTATCACAGACACTCGAGTAGCATGGGGGAATGCATGAGACTCAGATTTTTGAAACTAAATCATTGTTATGATAAGTGCCTTTACGGTAATCAAGAGATAAAGCCTCTTGGCGTTTTTGAATTGCTTGACAAGACTATTAATTTTAATATATATTTTAACCACTTTAAAAGGTTCTTATTGTGACCTATAAGCAACCCATTTACCCCATTGAAAATTATCCGACATTTTCAGGAGGGGTTACACGTAGCAGAATCTGATTTAGTACCCTTCAAACACAGAGGCACTTTCAATTCTTCAGTCCCATGTGGAAAAGTCGGCACAGTGAACCTGGCATTATTCCTAGGGTATTTGTGAATAACTTGTTAAAGCGTTTGTCCATCCTTTTCCTTGTGATGTAGAACCTTGGACATTGCGAAATTTCCAGCAGAAACAAGTGCGGTTGGCGGGTACATCCCTGAACCCGTCTGTCTCTTACCCTCCCCCCCCGAAAAAAAAATTTCATAATGGGTCCTAGAAATGGAATGTAAAACCTAATTTAATGCGATTGTCTTGCGACACATTAGGGAAGAAAAGGAAAAACATCGCAATTCGAGGATTGAGCATGGGGTCATGTTTTTATGGATGTTAACGGTGGCAGAGCAGATTGTACTATGTATACTTCGTCAACAAAGGTTGAAAGGGGAGGGCATTTCTCCCACTATACTAATAAGAATGCGGTTCAGATACTGAATTTGCAGGGGGGCAATTAGTATCCGATGTAGTAACAGAGGACAATTCATGTTTTCACCCTGTACAACAATACCTATGAGAAAAAAAAAGTCTCACGAGCAATTGGCTATCCGAGTTGCTAGAATTGTCAGATGATCTCGTTTCGTAGAATATAAGATACACTTCTAAACTGGTTTGTTAATGGATTACAGACTGCGAGCGGTGATTAGATCTGAACTTGACACTCAATCTTGCAGGGATATTGCGCGTCCGAGTATTGGAATGAGGACAGCAGATCGAGCTGCATTGCGCACGCTGCACTGCGCATTCCAGGGGCCACAGCGTGAGGCCGATGCCAGTGCATCCTACCGCGCCGAAGGCATTTGCACGACTACTGAGGTACCTTAACATGCGAAGGAAGCGACCAATGTCGACCCTTCAACAACAGGGAGGACTTCTGAAGGGGAAGCAAGAATCTGCTAAACACTAGTCTGAAGATTAGAATTCTACGCGAAGGTAAATCTTATATACACCAATTGCAGTGTCCCAGGGTACTGTAGAAAGTGTAAACCAGCATCACGAGGGATAGGATGACTGTAATTCTTTCTGGCCATATTGATAATTAATGAACGCTATCCTAAGATGTGGAAAACCTACAATTGTACGTTTATAAGTACCACTGGAGCCATATGCATACAATAGCGAATTGTTTTCAACACTATATGATTATGTGAAAATACACACCTTCACGGCAAAAAAATGGGGCTTTAAGTTATCAGCCAGTAAAACGGTCGCAGTCCTCTTCACAAACAAAAAGAAACAGGAACCAAAGCTCACTATTCATGACATGCCCTTAACTCTATCAAATTCGACTAAATTCTTAGGAGTAATTTTTGACAGCAAACTAACCTGGCAAGAACATATTCTCTATACCATTACAAGATGTAAAAAGAAGATGAATTTGTTGAAGTGCATTAGTGGCATGAATTGGGGTGATGATAGTTGTACTATGTTACATCTGTATAAAATGATTATCAAGCCCATTCTGGAGTATGGTTGTGAGGCTTTTAATTCGACCTCTGTAACACAGAAGCTGAAGCTCGATAGTATACAATATCAAGGTCTTAGAATTGTTACTGGAGCATTATTACCTGGTACTCCCCATAATGTACTACAGGTTGAATGTGGTGAACCTCCTTTGCAATTACGCCGAAACTTCTTGTGTCAGCTATATAACAATAAACTTAGTATTTACGATAACTCTCATCTCAATCTTCCTTTGCAAAAAGGTTGCTGGCAAAAGCATTATTTTGCAGAAAAATGGGAAAAAAGTGATCACCACACCCCATTTGAAGGGAAATGGAATTGTACAGATATAAGGTTGTACCCTCTGCACAATCCGTTTCCGTTCTGGCTCCTTGATGATCCATTTATTTCCACAGAGATTTATGACACAACAAAACACATTGTGGATATGAATGAGAAAAGCCTGTTGGCTAGAGAAATTATTCACACAAAATGGGGTCAATCCCTCCACGTACATGTATATACGGATGGATCATATGACCCGAATAGTAACACTACGGGAAGTAGCATATATATCCCATACTTGAAGTGCTCTAAGTATAATCGTTTAAGTGATAATACTTTAATTCTATATATACTGCAGAACTCTTTGCTGTACTTATGGCACTTGAATGGATTGAAGAATTTCAACCCATGCATGCATGTATCTTTATGGACTGCTTAAGTGCCTTGCAAGCTATTTCGCAGTTCAATCCAGATAACAAGATTATATGTGACATACGTCTGACATTAATAAATATTCATAATCAAAATTGCAGAGTGATATTTGAATGGATTCCTGGACACTCTGGTATCCACGGAAATGAAGAGGCTGACGTACTGGCAAAACGGGCCAGTAAGAAACAGAAAATTGACATATCACTGCCTTTAACAATTACTGAAACTAAACACATACTCAAAACAAAATTAACCGAGAAGTGGCAAATACAATGGAATATGTCTAAGAATAATAATTATAAACAAATAGAAAGAAAGGTAACCTTGCAGTGCCGTCACCAGCTTTTTTCAAGAGGGGGTGCGTTTTGGAAATAAAAAGACAAAACTTAATTACCAACTCCAATGTCAGGCAGTGGTGCGGGTGGCGCAGATATGAGCTGTTCGACACTGCACTCATAGATATGAATATATAGCAAAACTGATACTAAGAACATGTCGCCCTTTTCAAAAGACAGGCCCGTAACCAGATTTTTTTAGGGGGTTCGAAAATCTGAGTGAACGGACCTTTTGCGAGGGAGCGAAGCAACCGAGCGGGGGGGAGGTCTGGGAGGGGGTATACCCCCGTCCGAGAGCAGGGAAATGTTTGCATTTCGAGCCCCCCAAAAAAGCGGTTTGATGCCTATTTTTTAGAGGTTTAATGGCAGTATGATATTCTCCAAATAGCAAACTTAGGGGCATAATTGCAGCATATATAGCTTGTCGTTTTCGGTGGATGGTTTTTTTCATGTGCCTGAGAACAGAACATAAGTCACTACTTCCGGTTCCAGCATTACCTATATGACAAATTCCGCATCATACAAGTACAATATTGGTGCACCTGTGTGCACAGTGGCCTGCCGTGTGAACCACGGAACCTTCACAGCGGGCCTGTGTGTGACCACGCGCGGTTCTAGAGCGAAAATCTTGGGGGGGGGGGCTACTGGGGGCGGAGGGGGGGGGCTTGACGGAAACCTGCGCGGGTATGAGAGGGGATACCGCCTTACACGTGGTAGAAACTTTTTGAAAGACGTGGGCATGGTAAATAAATATTTTAAAGGTATATTTTATGAAGATTATTTTTGATTATCATTTTTTCAAAAAGATACCAGGAAGTATAATGTGAAACTGTAATTGGGTAGTAATACATTCGAAACGAGCGAAACTACCGAGCGAGGGGAGAGTGTGGGAGGAGGTACCCCCCCCCCCCACGGTAGGACCTTTTTTGAAAATACACATGAATAAGACGTGATTAGGCATGGTAAATACATACTTTAAAATTATATTTCATGAAGATTACTCGAGATTGTATTTTTTCAAAGATATGTGCAAAAAGTATGAGAAAACTGTAATTGGGTAATCATACATTCGAGCCGAGCAAAACGACCAAGCGGGGAAGGTAATGGGAGGGGGCATACCCCCTCCCACCCCTACCAGAAAAAGTACAATGTTGTTCACAGCGTGTTTACATTGTGACAAGAGTGTGAACACAAAGTGGCACTATGTGAATTTGGGTCATTTTCACAGTGTGTCACTATGTGATCACTGTGTGGTCATAGAGGTCACACTGTGACGACCCTGTGTTTTTCTAGCCTTTCTGTGGATTTGGCCCATTTTCACAGAGTGACACTGTGATCACTGTGTGAACACACTGTGACGACATTGTTTTCTTTCCGACAGGGACGGTAGGAACTTTCTTTAAAAAAATACACGTAGAAAAGACGGGTTTTTAGGCATGGTAAATACATATTTCAATTGTATGTTTTATTATGATTATGGATTAGGTACCATACTTACGAGGGAGCGAAGCAGCCGAGCAGGGGAGGGTGTGGATAACCCCATCCCACGGCAGAAAATTTTGGAAAATACGCAAAAAAGGCGTGATTCCAGTCATGGTACATACCTATTTTAAAGATACATGCACATTTTATAAAGATTATTACGGATTGTAGTCAGGATTTCAAAAAGATGTAGGCCTACAGGAAGTATGTAGAAAACTGTAACGTGAGTAGTTATACTTGCGAAGGAGCGACGCGACTGAGCAGCGGAGAGTGTATGTGAGGAGGGTACCGGCCCAGACGGTAGCAAGATTTTCACGAAATATGCATAGGAAGGCATTTTTTTTAGGCTTAAGGTATTATATAGATATAATATTAATATTTAGTATATATATATATATTTGATGAAGATCGGATTATGAAAAGTGTCAGGAAGTATGTGAAAACAATCTAATTGATATTGCCTACTTGCGAGGGGCGGGGACGGTGGTGTGGAAGGCGCAAACCACAGCCAGAAATTTTTGAAATAAATGCGTAGCAAGGACGTGTTTCTAAGCCACGAGTAAATGACATGCAATTATCTATAGGGTTTGTCAGAATTTCAAGAGAGATGTACAGTAAGTAGGCCTGTGGTGAAAAATGTTTATAGGTAGTCGACGGGAGCCGAAAGCGATACGCAGTAGGGGCGGAAACTAACCTTTTTTGAAAATCTGTATAAAAGACGGGTATTCTGACGCATAGGTAAACTACATGATTAGAAATTCTTCTTAACTTCTTTTTATCAATATTTCAGGTCTATGCTCACTCAGTTTATTTATTATATTTTTTCAGACGTAAACATCTTTTTGTCCGTTTTGCTGGGAGCGAGTGCTTAAGCATTTTTTGTTTGGGGGGGGGGTGAAGGCTCCAAAACCGTAGAGACGCCTGTGCGTGACGTAGGGGTTTTTTAAGAGCCGAGGGCAGCACTTTTCATCAGTTTTTTTCTTCCTAAATTTTTCATCATTTATACTATTATCTCCGAACCCCCTGGTTGCCGGCTGTAGACCCCCACCCCCCCGGCGACCGGCACAATTTTTTTCTTCTTCTTCTTTCTTCTTCTTCTTTTCTTTCGTTCTTTTTTTTCTCTCTTCTGTCGTCTTTTTTTTTGGTCTGAAGGGCGGTGCGTTCTACCTCCACCCCCCTGGCGACGCCCATGGATATGACCTTTTGGCATAAAATTTTCAAATAAAAACAAATGCCCAAAACTGAACCTGGGCTTTAATGCCAGGCCAAACCCTTCATGAAAATTCGAATTTTCACAGTAAAAACATTGCATATTAGATTGTTTAAAATTAAAGGTCCATGCAGAGAGTAAATATAGAATAAATTCATTTTTTTTTACACAGCGAATAAAGAAGAAAGAACTGGAGGGAGGTGAGCCGTACCGCGCCGCTTGTTCAGAAATATTGTTCTATGTGAAAACCACGAGGAAAAATCTGACAGTCACATGTGGTGAAGACCAAACGATACAGTCGAAGGTTTGTTCCTTAAATTCTTTATATGCTGTAAATGCTCCTGTACCATGGTTAGATGGATGGCAATTTAATTTTTTTTAATTATGGATATAAAAATCAACTTCTACTTTCCCAATGATACCTTTCTTAAACCACTGGTGTTATACCTGATCGGGTGCATTGCCCTTGTGTCAGTGTCATTCGCAAGTATTGGTAGATCGACGGAAGACTGAAGACACACTGCGTAACAATCGTGAAATGGTGAGACGTTCTATTCAGGAAACCTTTCGCCGTCGTCAGCTATTCTTTCTACTGGTAGAAAGGCACGTCAAGGGGAGTAAAAGGTAATGCGTGCACGTCAATCCACCTGCCCGAGTTATGACAGGGTTTGATTAAAGTTTAATTGGTCATCTTTAATAAAGGTGAACTCATCCAAGTATTCCTATGAAAACATTCGGCAATCATTTCGTTCATTTTATATAACATACAAAGAGTGTGATTTTGTACTATTTAGCAAGTTTAGCAAGATACCATCCAGTATGACACGTTTTCTAACCCCTCTGAATTCATATAGGGTGCTTTAAAAAAATGGAAAATCATTCAGTTTCTAACATAGACATTCCTGTAGTGCCAAGCCAACGGAAAAAAGAATGAAACAACATGACGCAAACCTTCACAGTGATGTCGTTATTGGTTGGTTAATGTGCGTATGTAGTTCTTGGTTTTTTTAGGTATTGGGTATGAGCACTGACGTGTAAAACGCTCTTTTCTTTTCTATTCTTTTTTTGACTTGTCGCCGTAGATCGTTACATCAAGGATTCTGTTAAGTATATCCTCTCCGCCATTGAAAAAAGTACTAGTGACACCAATGAAGCCTCATAGCGCTCTTTTGATTTTTTTTTTTTTTTTACCTTTTATTCATTAGAATTTGATTAAAATTTATTGCTATTGCTGTCATTATTATCGCAGGTTCTTTCCTATGAGAATATATTTACCCTCAACTCAAACCGTCTGGATTTTGAGCTGAACTTCAAAAGCCAAGCCATCAATGAAAAGAATGTGGAACTGCAGCTAGATCAAGAGTCACCAGCCACACACAAGACAATGCTATTCAAAACATCAATGATAGGTGTGATTTTATGTTGGCATATTCTAGTTTTATTGAGACTATATACGGCTTATAACTGTAACAATTTCTTTTATAAAACTATACATACTTAGACAATATTTGGAATTGTGTCCTAACTTAAGTTTTCATGAATTTGGGGGAATATTTAGTTAACAATCTCATATAATGTAAAGCTTCCATTGAATTCCAGATGGCATTTATATCTTGTCTTGAAACTTGCGTATATTCCAAAGTTCTTACACTTTACTGCTTATCTTTAGTTGTATACATTCATAACAAAATATATTCGAAACTTTTGACGTGTTAGTATTATGCAAGACAATATCTGGAAATAAAATCATCGAAACGAATTACCTATTCTTGTGCATTACTTTCTCATAGGTCAATCGGGTTAATGAAATCCAGTCTTGTCAACTCACTGGTGCGAAGTGGGAGATTCCATTTCCTATCAGTTTTCACTTCTTGGTACACAAATCACGTTTCACATTTCGAAGCCAGACTTGTCTAGATTGTCTGTCAAAAATCATTTCTAAGAACGCTGTCGCTTAACTCTTTGCGCACTGAATCAATTGTGAGGGGATTATAATGACGATTATTTTTATATTGTCCTTAAAGATTGTGTCAGGGATGTGCAAGTCCATTACTTCCCTTCATTATCAATACCAAACGGTAGTTTAGTACTTACACATGGTGTGTTGAAAGTTTGAGATCCATACGTCATGAATTTGTTGTTTTATGAGAAAAACTAATAATGGCATGTTACCACGGAATGTTGTTCTTTCCGTGAGTTTAAATTTTGCTCAAATTACGAATCGCGGTTACGTGTACCGCTGCAAGACCGGCGGAGCGCACTGATTGGATAACGGCTAAACTCCACGTGACCTTCAGCTAACGGCTGATCGGACAATTTTGGAACGGCCCGTGCACGTCGGCGTCACGGATTTTTTTTTTAAATGCTTCTGAGCAATTTGAAAAAGGATGACGTTTAACCGTCCAGATTTTCACCAAAACTCAATATTTTACCCCAAGTCTCTATGAGAGGTGTTCATTTATAGTAATCTTCACATTGGATATGATTTCAGCTGATTTCATTCATTTAGATGTTTTTGACGTGCAAATCAATGACACAATCTTTAAATCTTGCTTTCCTTATTGCGCAATTGATACTGATAATTATTGGACAGATGTTGCGTAAGAATTACGGCCATTTGTTATAGCTATTTTAGTACACATGTAACAGAGAAATCTCATTATTACGATTGTTAGGATTAATTGTACCTATGTGCAAAATTGCAACATTTGCGAGAAAAGGGTCAATTTCTGTTGATTTTTCAAGTACATTGACTTCAGCCTCAAAGAGTTATATTAATTGTCACATGATGAATGATTTAAGCTCTTTCTGGTTTCAATTATAAAGAGGTACTGTCATGCCTGATTTACTGGTTTAAACAATAATAATCCTGTATTCTTTGTCATATTCCATGCAGAGCCACCATCAGCGTCTGCTTCAATTTCGGAAATTCCGACTCAAGTGTGAGCATTTATTTTTCCAGTAGAGGAACACTAAGACGGAGATAAAGATTTAAACGTGGATTTAGGTTGTTTGAAAGTAATAAACAAAAGTAACTTGGATAAACCTCCTGAAACTGTCAGCATATTTTGGTAAGGGGCAAAATGAGTTAGACTGGGGTAAAAATTGAAGAAAAAATGCTCTCATTGGTTAAAACCATAAATCAAAGCACCCATCTTGTCAAGTAGGATCTTGACAGATATTTGCGTTATCTCTGATCATCTGCTAAGTCGCTAAGACAAAAAATGGGGATAGGTCATTATACCTTAAGTAAAAATTCAAATTCTTAACTTGCGCAATTTGACTGATTTCGGTATGAATAAATCAACTAAACCACATTCGTAAACCCATATGGTAATCCTAACGTTCTCATTTAACGAAGTATGCCATGTATTCGTATGCACTTTAACACAGCATGTGTATGTGTATGCAAATATTACTGTATATGCATCTGTATTGCTATTTGCTTTGTGAAAGGTTAAGATTGCCAATTTTAAAGTTGCTTAGCAATGTTGAATAAGTCATGTCAGAACACATGTATGTAGATATTATATTCATTCAAATTTGACAGGGTTAGGCTAAGGAATTGACCTTCGATTAAAAGTGTGTTAACCTTGATACATTTTTGGCCATTTGTACCTTAAAGACACTATATAACAGTGTGGAAGACCCGTTTAAAAAAATTGTCGAACTTTGCTATCTGACATATCTGACAGTGTCTGAATGGACAAATAAACACCCTAGAACACAAAAGTTTGGGCAGTTATGCTGTCACTAGTACAATATGTGCATATACAAATTGGCACATTAATTTATATCGGGCGATAGGAAATTCTGCAACACAGCAGTCTATGAAGAAAAGCTGGAATGGTCTCTCAATGATTTTCACTTTTTTAAAGCACTTGAAGATTGTTTCACACTGCAATTTTTTCAGGGCTTCATTTTTAGACTGTATCAAAGACACTAGTAGCATGGGGAATCATGTAGCTCAGATTTTTGAAACTAGAATCATTGTTATATAGTGCCTTTAACCGGTAATCAGAGATAAAGCCATCTTGGCGTTTTTGGATCTTGCTTGACAAGACTATTAATTTAATATATACTTTTAACCCACTTTAAAAGGTTCTAATTGTGACCCCTATAGAACCCATTTACCCCATGTGAAAAATTATCGACATTTTCAGGAGGGTTACCGAAGCCAAGATTGTTTAGTACCCTTCAAACAACAGCAGGCCACTTTCAATTCTTAGTCCCAGTGAAAGTGGCACAGTGAACCTTGGCATTATTCTAGGAGTATTTGTGAATAATCTTGTAAACGTTTTTCCATCCCTTTTCCTTGTGATGTAGAACCTGTGGACCATTGCAGAAATTTCAGCAGAAACAAGTGGGTTGGCGGTACCATCCCTAACCCGTCTGTCTCTTTACCCCCCCCCCGAAAAAAAAAATTCATAATGGGGTCCTAGAAATGATGTAAAACCTGAATTTAATGGCCGATTGTCTTGCGACACATTAGGAAAAAAATAACACATCCAATTCAGATTGACATGGTATGTTTTTATATGTTAATGGAGCAGATTTCACTATGTATACTTCGTAAAAAGTTGAAAGAGGGAGGGCAATTTTCTCCCACTATCTAAATAAGAATGCGTTTCAGATCACATGAATTTCAGGGCAATTATATCCGATATAACAGAGACAATTTCATTTTTCACCCTTTACCAAAATACCTTATGAAAAAAAAATCGTTCACAGCAATTGGACTATCAGTTGCTAGAATTTCAATGATCTCGTTTCTAGAATAGTAAAATACACTTCTAAAACTGTTTTAATGATTACAGACTCGGTGATGATGGAATTGACCTCCAAGTCTTGCAAGATATTGCGTCCAGTATTTGGAATGAGGAGCAGATCGACTCATTGGCACGTGCACTCGGCATTCCAGGGCCAAGCGTGAGGCGATGCCATGCATCCAACCGCGCCGAAGGCATTGCAACTACTAAGGGTACCTTAAACATGCTGAAGGAATGGCGAACCAATGTCGACCCTTCAAAACAGGAGGAGCTTCTAAGGGAAGCAATGGAATCTGCTAAACTACTAGATCTGAAGGATAGGATTCTACCCGAAGGTAAATTTATCATACACCAATGCATGTCACCAGTACTGTAAAAGTGTAAACGCAGATCAACAGATAATGATTTAACTTCATTCTGCCATATATGATAACTTAATACGATTCTAAGATGTGGAAAACTAAATTTGAACTTTTAAGACCATGAGCCATATGCATAAAAACATAGGAATTGCTTACAAGCAGAGAAGAAGAAGAAGAAGAAGTAGTAGTAGTAGTAGCAGTAGTAGAAGTAGTAGTAGTAGAAGTCGTAGTAGTAACATTAAAAGTAGAAGTAGTAGTAGTAGAAGTGGTTGTAGTAGTAATAACATTAAGAGTAGAAGTAGTGTAAGTAGTAGTAATTATAATATGATGATAATAATAGCTACGGCAATTATTAGAACTTTTTAATGTTAACAAATTGGGTAGATTAATTTTGGTTCTAAGACCAGCAAAGTTCACATTTATATATTTTTTGTTTGTTTTATACAGGACCAGTTGAACATACGCCAATCAGGTAAATAAAACTTTCCCCTGATACTGCAAGTACATGTATCTATCATAATAATTGCAGCTAGGGACACTTAATCGGGACACTATACTCACATTTAATATCGGGTTCATTCAGAAAGATACATGCAAAACGTGCTCATTTTTACTCCACAAAGGGTTGATAGTTCTCCTGCATTTCATTCATGTTTGCCCACTATCTTCAGGTTTGGACGCAGATTTAATTTTGGGCAGAAGATAAAATTTATTATATACCTCATATAAAGATTCTTATCATTGATTGGTCAAAACTGTATAACGTGACACGGCGATAATCTATCTATCTTTGCCTCGAGGGTTTAGGGTGCCTGTCACTTGACCTAAGGTCAAATGATAGGCACCCCAAACCCTGTGATAGGTCGTCGTAAACCCTCGATCTTGCCCGCGCACACACGTACGTACGCGCGTACCTGTATGCCCCAAAGATGATACAGCACCGCGTAGCAGCGCGGCGCTTTAGGATCTTTGGTACGCACGGCGCGCGTTTAGCGCGAGCTAGCGCGACAAAGTAGCTGTAAAGACACGGAATAGGCCTACACTGATGAAGAGGTTGTCGGGATTTAGAACA
>JZLH01S0520561.1:83076-94219 GCA_001188425.1 Eucidaris tribuloides
CCCCCCCAACCCCGCTGAAGAAAGTTTTCGGCGGTTGGGCTGTCCGGCAAAAAAAATAGACCAAGGATTTTGGCCGGGATGAACATCGGCCTCTCCAGACGACGTACCGCACAGGTACGGTCACTGGTCGACGGTCACTAACCGAGGCATCGCCCTGAAACAGTACCTTTCCAGAGGTTTTGTCAGCAAATGGCGCGGACCGAGCCCAGAGCCAGCAAAAAATGACGCTCGAGCCCGGCCTCTGACTCACACACAGGTCTGTATCACTTGCAACTTCAGAAATGAGACTGTTTGCTATGACTCCACCGGGAGTGTCAGTGGCGAAACCCGGGAGTGAATTGGCAACTGGTGTTTATTTTAGCATGTCGCCGGACAGTTACCCCGATCGGACAGCCATTTCCCCCGGACGAACTCTACCACACGGACAATTACCCCGGTGGATACTTCCTGCCCAGACAATTCCCGCCCTAGCAACTACCCTCCCCACCAGGACAACTACCACCGGAGGACAATTCCCCCTAATGACATATCCCCCTAGGACAAACTACCCCCCAGGACAACTACCCTACCAGCGGAGACAATTCCCCCCTACGGACAAATTCCCCCTAGGACAAGCTACCCCCAGGACAACTACCCCCGAGACAATTCCCCCCTAGGACAAGATACCGCCCCCCGGACAACTACCCCTAAGAACAAACTACCCCCAGGACAATTCCCCCGTAGACAACTACCCGACAATTCCCCCGATGACCACATACCCCCAGACAATATTCCCGCGCCTAGGACAACTACCCTCGACAACTACCACCCCAGGACAACTACCCCGGAAGGACAATCCCCCTCTAGGACAATTCCCCTCTAGGACAACTAACCGCGCGCCGAAAACTACCCTAGGACAACTACCCCCGGACAACTACCCCTAGGACCAACTCCACCCCAGGACAATTCCCCCGAGGACAACTACCCGCCAGGACAATCCCGCTGGGACACACTACCCCTCAGGACCAATCCCGCCGTAGGACACACCTACCCCCACGGACAACTAGCTGAGCAATTCGCCAGGTACAAGAACCCCACAAAAACAACATAATAATTATTACACCTTTGTTTGGTTTTGTTCCCCCAGGACACCCAAAACAAATAATACTAATTAATACACTCCTGTTTTTCAGTGCGCTTCAACGACCTAATATGTAATACAAATAGATATTAAAATAGTCATATCAAGTAATCAAAGATACGGGTGGTTATTGAAAATATAATACTAAAAGTGTAAAATTTCTTACTTGATAATTGATAAATTACTCGTAAATATATAAAGTGATTAAAATAAATAAATCTTTCTTTCTGTTCCCATTTTCTACCAAATTGTGGACCGCCCGATCACGTTCCATATGTAAGGGCCCATCTCGCTATTCCCCTACAAATATTAAGGTCCCTGCTGTGCTTTTCGCAGATACCATTGAACTATAATAAGAACACAGGGGAGGGAGACAGTTTCGCATGTGTTTTCGGAATAGTTGCATAATATCATCTAATACACATGTAATGCAGGAAGTCTTGAAAGACGGCTTTCCATAAAACCTGCATGCACATGTGCACATTCTGGACCGCTTATTTCAGTCAAACCGTGGCAGAAACGAGAGTTGATTCTCATGACGACAACGTTCAGAGCTCGTCGTAGCAGCTGTCGATTTTAAGCTTGAGTGTTTTCGAGACTCTAACCAGGCGAATATGCGCATTTCGTGAGTACGTGCCCCATTCCTAACGACCGGCAGGACAGGTCTATTTTATAGGCAGAATATCAGAGCACGTGCGAGGTCTGAAAAGTTTGTTTTTATCCTATTAATTATTTTTTGTTTAAGTCTTATTGAGTTCAGATTCATAGATAGCAAGCAGACAATCGATAACACAATTACAATAATTACAAACGAAAAAAGGTACGTGTACAAAAATGACAGTAATATATACTCCTAAAATTATTCAAAAGGGTTTTTATAAGAGCGAGGCACAAGAAAATAAAATAAAGGGAACCTGATCGAACAGGATAAAAAGACGAATGTACGCGCATTCTCAATACAAAACAGAGCGACAAACAAGGGAGAGCAGACCCGACTAGCGGCGCGATCCGCCCCGAGAGCGCACAAAACAAAAAAACAAACAAAACATACACGCACACATAACTATCTAACAACACCCACCCACCCACACACACACACACACACACCACCACACACAACACACACACGCATCACACACACACACCCACACGCACGGCACACACACACACACACACGTCCACACACACCCATCATACAAACACACATACAACTAACAAACAACACTCACACTCACGAAAGGATAGCCCGCCCACCCAAAAACGGCATTGTGATGTCGAATCCTTTGATCACGCCGCAGGCCAAATATGTCAATGCAGGGACGGGAGTTCGCGGAAAAACCCGAGAACAAAATAGGATACCTCGCTCAAAGACATGCGGTACGATATCCTTTGAAAGTCACGTTGTGTGAAATCTACTACCTCCTTTCGTATGCAAAATAATGATATGCGTGGATTTGTGGCAGATGAGGCCAACGACACACATGACCTTAACCCCCGCCCTCCCAGGGGCACTTAAATAATATTTTTACGGGTGTGCCCCCCCCAACACAGGGGCGCGCCTCACTAAATCCTGGAATGGGGGTCTAGGTAGATGTCAGAAGCATAAAATTTACAGTCTTCGGAGCTAAAGAGCCCTGAAAATTGGGAGTATACGGGACTGAGGAGAGCGGGTTAAGCTATGTTATTTACAAGTCAGTCTCACACCTTCCGCTCCGCACAGCTGGTCAAGGATGCCAGTCAATGAGTCTCTTTTGGCATTGGCGCGAAGGGGCGTCGATCCGTGTTTTGGATTGGGGGGGGGACAAAAGTTGAAAAAAACCTGCCAACAAATTTCGCGCCAAATTGCTGTATGCTCCCACAAGGATTTGCGACGGAACGCGCCGAAAAATTACAATTGTGCATGTTCAGTAGCATTTTAATTCAAATTCAAATTCAAATTTTATTTAACACTCATCATGAAAAATACATTTTTTTTACAAATATTACATAAGGTGAAATAAACATAAAATACATATCACAAAACACATGAGTATAAAATATAATGAGAGTGTAAGAGGGTGAACAGAAAGGAGGAGACTCCTCTTATAAGCGCTACCCCGGGAAAAAACATAAGATATTGCATGTTATAAAAACATCTATAAATGACAAAGAAAATACTACACGTAAAAAACAACAGAACAACAGACATAATGCCTAGATTTTTTCACAATATTTAATGCAATGTATTTGCTCAGTAGGAATTGTTTGTATTTGTATTTAAAAACATGAGTGATTTATTGATTTAAAATCAGGGGGTATATTTTGCCCGTATTTGTGGTCCTTTAAAAAACAATGAATTTCTCATGCATGTTATTCTAATTTGGGGTACTGGTAATGTACTAGCATTTCTTGTATTGTAATATGAACATCTGTGTTGGGAACTTGAGAGTAAAAAGGCCGGAAGTTGCCCAGAAAAACACAGAAACATAAAAACACCAATATGAAATTTCCCATTTAATATTTTTATGCATGAAATAAAGGCTTGGAATGGGCATACTTATCGGAATGGAGTAAATAATACGCTTGTTTTCTTTTGGAGTATAATCTGTCTATATCATTTGGCTCGATTATCCAGGCAATAATACAATAATTAAAATACGGCGTTATCAGAGTATGATATAACATCCGGGGGTAGTTTGTCCGGGGTAGTTGTTCTAGGGGGAATTGTCCGGGGTAGTTGTCTTCGGGGGAATGTCCTTGGGGAATTGTCCTGGGTAGTTGTCCAGGGGGTAGTTTGTCCTAGGGAATTCTCGGGGGTAGTTGTCCTAGGCGGAATTGTCCTAGGGGAATTGCCCTGGGGGTAGGTGTCCGGGGGTAGTTGTCCCTAGGGAGAATTGTCCGGGGGGTAGTTGTCCTAGGGGGGAATTGTCCTCGGGGTATTGTCCTGGGGGGCAGTTGTCCTAGGGGGAGTTGTCCTAGGGGGAATTGTCTTGGGGGTAGTTGTCGGGGTAAGTTGTCCTAGGGGGAATTGTCCTCCGGGGTAGTTGTCCTAGCGGGGGTAGTTGTCCACGGGGGGGTAGTTGTCCTGGGGGAATTGTCCTGGGGGGTAGTTGTCCTGGGGGGTTGTAGGGGGGAATTGTCCTAGGGGGGAATTGTCCTGGGGGTAGTTGTCCTGCGGGGTAGTTGTCCTAGGGGGGAATTGTCCTAGGGGGAATTGTCATCCGGGGGAATTGTCCGGGTGGTAGTTGTCCGGGGGGTAGTTGTCCAGGGGGTAGTTGTCCTAGAATCTTATTTTAGAATCTATGGGCTTTCATTTTGCACCACGTACATATCATAGAATGACCGTAAAAATGGTTTCTAGTACTTTTGTACGTTTTGTAGCAAGTACGTAATTAAAATTTAATATCTATGGGTTTAATGTACATTCCCAATATAACACTAGCTGTTGTGAAAAAATGTGTATATTTCAGCGCAGCTTACTTCACCGTTTATCAAAAGTCATTTTAATGAAATTAAGTCGCATAAGTTGCATGTATTACCAATATGAATTACCGCGTGTACTGTTTACTAAATCTATAATAAACTGCGTTATTTGATTTGTAATTTTGTATTAACGCACAGGAGTGTCGATCCGTGTTTCGGGTAGGGGAGGGGCTACAAAAATAAGAAAAATTTCAAAATTTTCAGCCCAACAAATTGCGATGTGAAATAACAAAACATAAAGATTGAGTATGATAAGTAGTATTTTTATTTTAAGAATGATTGATTTGTATTAGGAGTGTTTTAACATATTCTTGATTTACGATTTATGAATTGTTTAATTTGTCAAATTTATTGGAGGAAACCGATTTGTTTCCCCCACTCCCCGCAATATGCTCATTTGGGAAGGGGTGAAAGATGACCCCCCCCCCCACGACAGGATCGACGCCCCTGTTAACGCAAACGAGATGTGTGCATAATCCAAACATTACAATGTATACTATTTACTAGTAATATAATAAACTACATTATTCGCTTTCTTTTAGTGATTCTTCAGTTTGATGCATTTGTGTCAGTGGCGTAATAATTGAAATATTTAGGGGCATTAAGTAATGACCAAAATCAAGGGGATTTTTCCACCATAAACATTCCGAAGCACCAACTCATTGGTTTGCGATGTGTTGTTGGGATGTGATTTTGCCGTAAACCAGGTTTTCGGCGGACCAGTGGGACTCCGTCCCCCGATTGGGGGGGGGAGAGGGCTTGTGTCACTTTTGCTGTTTGGGCCTTGAACGGATTAGGTGATTTCATGATCTGGGGGAGGCGTCCATCGCCTCATGGATAAGACTTCACCTCCCTTAGAGTGGCGGTTCGAGTCCAGGCCGTCCCGTGACTGGTTTGTGTCCTTGGGTAGGCCACTGTATCCATTACCTCGTCCTTTGGAAGGACATAAAACGAGACAGAAACTTCAGCACGTAATGAACCACACGCACTTATTCGAAGAGAGAAGGGTTGAACACCCAGTGTTGTGGCACATATCCATATGCCAAAACTACCCGGGACTGGATACATTGAAGCGTAAACAGTGATTAAGTTCGCTGTCATCCGAAATAATGACCAAAGCTTAGAAGAAGAAAAGAAGAAGAAGAAGAACGAGTAAGAAAGAAGAAGAAGAAGAAGAAGAAGAAGAAGGAAGAAAGAAGAAGAAAGACAGAAGAAAAGAAGGAAGAATAAGGAAGAAGAAGAGGAGAAGGAAGAAGAGGAAGTAAGAAGAGAGAGGCAAGAAAAAAGGAGAAGGATTATATAACAAATAAGCTAAGAATGGAATAACTATTGGTAGTAGTGAGCTAATAATATAATAATAATTAACAAACAACAACAATATAATAATAATAAGTAATAACTACATAAATAATATTAATAATAATAATATAATAATAATAATAATAATAATAATAATAATAATAATAATGATAATAATTATAATAATAATAATAATAATAATAATAATAGTAATAATAATAATAATAATAATAATAATAATAATAATAATAATAATAATAATAATAATAATAATGATAATAATAATATTAACAATAATAATAATAGAGGTCTCTGTTGATCTGGTGACCTTCTTTTCTTAGTTGTCGCTTAGCAGTTTGGACGTGTTTTTTTCTGTAAGAACAGGTTCCCGTCTCCTACTCAACATTTACCACATGAATACAATGTTCCTGCAGGACTTCTATTTCTAATACAAATGGAAACTTTGAAAAGGTAGTCGCAGGATTTTATTTCAATACAATTAGAGTATTGAAAAATTGTTGCACGGGACTGAAAAGCTATGCAAATAAGACTAACAGGGTCATGCAGTTCATGAAAAATTTTAGCATTCTTTGGACCATGCTTTTATGCGTGTTACCTTTAAAACCGTGCTGCAATGATTATAATGCCTGTATAGAAATAAAGTGGTATCGTGGTCCATTTAAACTATGTTTTGGACGGGTCAGTGGTCATTTTTTTGTTTATGTTTGGTGGAGGGGGGCTACTCCAATTGTCGGTCAGTTCACGAAAACCAAAACTCCGAATGCCGTATTGGCCGATTGGGGTTAGAGCAAAATGTCAAGGGGCATACCATGATCCACCCTGACCGCTACACACGCATACGCATACACCCACACACACGCAAATACACACACACACACACCATCACACACACACACACACACACACACACACAAATTTCCTAAAAATACCAACACACACATCAAAAACGTTTAAGAACAAATGTAGCTAGTCGATCAGACAACTTTTTCATAATTTCTTCACAAAGTTTGGTATTACCATAACGGACATCCGAAAAGAACATCAAACCTGCTGAAAACGGTTTATAATAGTGTAATTGTCAGTTATCATAGAGCAGACATTTTTTGTGGGGAATAAGGTATCCCACCCCCACGCAGACATTTCTCTTTTATATATATTTTAATCAGTTTCTCAAAAATGAAAATGTTTCAGGCCGTGTGATTTTTCATGACGTGAGTAGGTCAATTTTGTTTTATTCCTTTTAAACATAAAAGTTTTTTTTTCTTCGTTATACAACAGGGCTTTAAGAAAAACTTAGAACACCTATCCTTAAGACTTCTTTTACTAGATTATAGGTGCAAGACAGAAATCACAAGGACATTGTTATTGTTGGTGTTTCTTACACAGAAAGACAAGCGAACAAAAAAATGTAATAATTATTTTTCGCTTTCACGCTACAGGTCTAAAGTGTTTGATAGAAACATAACAGTTTGGTGATAAATGGTACTCGACAACACAAATTATCAAAACTCCACGAGGCGGAAGAGTTGTACAGTTATTTAGAAAATAATTGTTGAAAAATCATAACTTGTTGATTTTCATTTTCACTGTGTGAACGTTCTTCAGGTTAAAACTTGTCAACTGGTTCCCGACAAATCAAAACTGTGGAAAAACTCTCATTTGTTGCTGACTGGTTTCCTAGAAAACAGGGTTGGCAATTTTCCGGGAAATGCCTGTATTTCCCACCCAGGCGGGAAATACTGGGAAATACTGGGAAAGGGAAATACCGGGAAATACTGGGAAATACCTGGAAATACCGGGAAATACTGGGAAATACCTGGGAAATACTGAGAAATACGTGGGCAATACCTAGCCGTGTACTCTTGAAGTTGTACAAGGTCAACTAAGAAGGCCATTAATACAGTTCATTTAGGCTCTTCTTATACAAAACCATCTTGAACTGATAAATTTCAGATGAAAAAACTCTGAAAAACCTCTTTTCAATTTTGATAGTTTAAAGATTGTGTTATTGATTTGCACGTCAAAAAACATGTTTATGAATCAAATCAGCTGAAATCATATCCAATGTGAAGATTAATATAAATAAACACCTCTCATAGAGACTTGAGTTTTGGTTAAAATCTGGACGGTTAAACTTCATCCTTTTTCCATTTGCGACGTCAAACGTGCACGTGCCGTTCCAAAATGCATGACGTATGGATCTCAGACTTTCAACACACCATTTCGTCGCTGAATTCACGAAGTGGCACAAACCTCCAAAATTGCGTCCAAAGTCAAATTTGAGTTATTTCCAGTTTTGTCATTCTCTGGCCGTGGTCTTTCATTTCACAAAATTTTAGAACCCAATTCTCTCTAATTAACAAGATAATTAAAGCGCCAAACAGAAACGAGCCTGAAAATCTACAGTAAAAAAATCCACGAACCGGCACCAGCGAGCGCGCGCCGTAACGCGCCATTCATTTCTGTACATAAAACTCAACGGCGCGCGCGCCCTCGTGCCGGTTCGTGAATTTTTTTCTCTTGCGCGCGCGACACCACAGCGCGACACGAGCGCTTGGGCCGGTTCGTGCGCGCAAAATCGTACTCGTTTTCTACACTAAGTGCCACTTCGTGGATTCTTCCTACCCTGAAGCAACATTTTCTACAAAACGACACCTGCGTTTGAAGCTTTACTGTGTTAAAATTTGAACTTAGTTTAAGGACAATTCGACATGTAAGGCAAGAATAGAGTCTTGGCTTTCTATCTGTGCTTGAATCATACAGTTTAACTTCATAACAAATCGTAATGAGCAGTTGAAAGACTGATAAAATCTTTATTCGCGTTTTACTCGAAAAGTGAATTCAGCGACGATTTGTAAGTACTAAACTACCGTTTGGTATTGATAATAAAGGGAAGTAATGGACTTGCACATCCCTAACACAATCTTTAATTTTGATAATTTAATTCAGTGTTATTTCACATACTGCCCAATACATACAGTATTGCACTGTGCATTATTTGGGTGTTACATTGTGGGGTGCAGCCCTCATCTTGCTGAATATACATGGTCAAAATCAACATCTGCCAATGGGGTGTGTTATTTTAAGTGTTCTGGATTTATGGAGCAATTCTGATATTTGCAGACTGAAATGACTGAAAAAAACATTTCTAAGATAAAAGCAGGTGATTTTGAAATTTTAATACTTTGAGTATTGATCTGGCTGTGTAGAAAATCTGTCCCACCAATCATAATGAGTCCCTTGTTCCCCACCATCACTTAAGGTAGTTTTTTGTTGTATTTTGTGTTTAATCACACTTACTGAACAACAATCTCTACATTTTTGAGTTATTATCCTTCAACAAACAACTTTTTTTATAGTATTTCCCAGTATTTCCCGGTATTTCCCTTTTTGTAAAAAAAAATAACAAGGCGGTATTTACCACCCGGTATTTACCGGCCAACCCTGCTAGAAAAGCAATGAAAACACCACAAAACAGTTGGAAAAGTTGTATATTTCAAAGCAAAACATAATTGAAGAGGGATATCATATGCTAGTTCCTAAGGTTGATCTTCATTGTCGTTGTGTGAATGTTCTTCAAACGTATCTTCTCACTAAATTTGTGGATCAATCTTCTTCGCTGCACCATAAGCATATCCAGATAGATGAATATATTTCGTCCAAATAGTCTCCCCAAATTACACAAACAGGAAAGTTGTCTTTGCAGTAAACTCCATGGTGTCCTTGTTCCAGATAATTTCTACCACCCTTTCTTGACTTTAATGTTTATGCGAAAGAAAGAAATGATGAAAACAGAAGAAAAACAGTACTAAAAGAAAAATACTGATATTCTACAAAAAGAAAACAAATGTATTCCATACCAACAGATTTAGCTTGTATTTATGTTTGCAATGTTGAATATTTTGTGGGAGACACACAGTCGTTATTTTGTGTATAGTATAAGGAGACAATTTTCTTTAAGGAGATATTAACGAGACATTTCGTGTCACCTTAATACCATTTTTTCTCGTACAAAGTTTATTACAGGCGTCAATGCAGGTGCCTCCCAAAATGCCATATGTAGAAGTACAAGTAGTACAAATAACGGAAAAGATGTTATCCCGCCAATGCCAATGGGTCGTCAGCAGCACAACAGTGATCACCAGTGTTTCGGCCATTTAAAAATTGGACACCTCCACCGGGAATTTGTCTAACACATTGTGATGTTTAAATTATCGGAGAACACAATAGTAATATGTACATTACCTATGACATTTTACAGTGAGTAATTTCTATTTTTAAAAAATGAGAGGTTTTCAGAGCGAGCAATTTTCAGGGCATTGATATATGGTAAAGGTTTATAAAAAAATAATAATTGCAAAGAATTCAATTCAAATTACCATTTAATAAAACTATACTTTTGTTTAAGGTTTAAAGCGATTGTACGCCATTTCGCTGTTTCCTGAAATTTACTAATCATTCATTTTTCTCACTTATCCCAACATGGACGTATCCTTTCCAAATAGCTTGAGATTTTTTTCTATGCACTCAAGACTTTTGGGCACAGATGAAAAAGAAATTAAAATGAGATTCATTTATGGATTCATAGGCACAGAAATCTAAAGGCCACCGCACACTATGCGATTTTCCGTCGCACGACTCACCGACTTGGAGCCGAAATAAAAATCAACTTATATTTCGTACACGTTAATTTATTTCACGCTGATTTATTTCAGATGCAAATCGGTAAGTGGTGCGACGGAAAATCGCGTAGTGTGCGGTGACCTTAACATGTATATCGTAATATGCATAAAGTGAATACTGAAGCCACTATGTTAAATTGGAGAGTGAGGTTAAAGGGAAGAATGTCAACAATGTCTTTCAGGAAAGAGTGATAATTAACCCACAATGATAAACCCAAAGGATTCCGTACACAGTCCTTTTTTTACCTGAGCTTGTCCAGCTTTTCCAGCACGTCATCGACGTTGATATTGACGTTCTCCGCCTTTCGGTCCGCGCTTCTTTTCCCTCTAACGGCGACTTCAGAATCAGCGTCAACCAGTGGTATCAATGGTACAGCAACGCAAGAAGTAACAAGAAGCAGCACACCGAAAACTATCACCTTATTCATTATGGTATACAAGAAGGACAAAACTTTCAAAGAACCAACTCAGCACTTTGAAATGCTGTACGTGTCTTCGATTGAGAATTCGTCGGTAAGAATGCAAATATGCTGCTGCTCCATTCAGTATAAAGGACGTG
>JZLH01S0520616.1:7203-30154 GCA_001188425.1 Eucidaris tribuloides
CTCTTGCAAGGGATCACCGACTTTCACCCGTGATGACACCCCCCCCCCACTTTCTCTTGAGCATCCTCCTCTTATAGTCCAACACAATTTTCCTTCTTTCCACATATTCCTTCGTCTTCCCATGCCCTTTATGCCATCCACTTCCAGATCCCATTGTATTTCCACAGGCACAGCATATTCCCTTCTCAATACATGACCCATCCATCTCGACCAACTTCTGACCATTTCCACCACAGTTTTTTCCAGACCCAAACTTTTCATGAGCTCACTTGCATTCTTTCTATTGCAGTTTCACCCCACATATTTTCCAAGTCATGGCTCTATCAGCTCTCGTCAAGATCCCTTCTTACACTGTCCTCATATTCTATGTTTCTGAGCTATATCTAACACAAACCGTACAGATCTTGCCCGTATATATTTTCTTGTCTGTGTTGTGTATGTTTCCCTTTATATGCATGTATGCAAAACTAATTTCCACGATAGTAAACAATAAAGTAAAATCTAATCTTAATTAATCAAATTTCTAAAAAAAATCTAACCACACAAAATCACAAATATGAGTAAGAAACAGATATTTCCAAAGGTTAATTTGTCATTTATTCATTTATGTTTATACTCTCAAATAAATGACAGCAGTGAATTTACACAATACAGTTGATTACATAAATGAACAGAACCATATTTTGTTTTACCCCTTAAAATATGTGATTACTAGACACCACTGGACAACTGCCCTCAAATGATTACTGCCATGGACAATTATCAGACAACTACCTTTCTGTCGGGTGTAATTGACCAGGGAGAACGTGTCTTGGGGTAGAGGTCTTTCCCACGAGGTAGAGAAACTACCTCGTGGGAAATGTCTTAGAAGGTAAATGTCCCAGGGGGAGTTTTCTTGAGGGAATATCTTGGGAATAATTGTCCTGGGGAGAAAAAGGAGTTTGAGGATAATGTCATGGGACCATTTGTCTGTCATTCTTGGTGTTTTGCAGGTCCACACACCAAAGTCAGTATTATTTCTTCTTCTAACCCCTCTATTCCCTACCTTCCTCTTCACCCATCCGTCAAATTACCCTTGAGATCAGAAACCATTTCAGTTCTCGGTCTACCTCTCCCCCTTTTGCCATTAATTTTCCGCTCTATTTCATTTCTCAGCAAGTTGTGTGCTCTGAAATGTGTCCTAGCCAGTTTAGAGGACACGACATGTTGAGAAATGTAATAGAGGCGGCACTATTTGGAGAAAAACGTCTTGGGGTAATTGTCCTACGATATTATTTTTCCAGAAAGGGGGAGGTCTATGGGGTTATTGTCCCAGGCAAAACTGTCTTGAGGGAAATGTCTTGGTGGTAATGGTGGTAATGGTGATATGTATGTATGTATGTATATATGTATGTGTGTATGTATGTATGTATTTCTTTATTGATTTATTGATTTATTTATCTTTATTATTATCATTATTATTACTTATATATATATATAGTTTTTTTTTTTTTGGGGGGGGGGGAGGAGATTAGTTGCCCTGGTGGGCAATAAGCATGGGAATGCAATTATTCTAGTTGGATAGTTTCCCAGTGGTACTTATGTTTGTGGGTATTACCGTCCAATGGTTATTAATTTTGTAGTCATTAGATGAAAACATCATACCAGGATAATGACCCATCTGCATCCCAGCTTTTCTATGTGAAAATTCTCAATCCTCAATTATGTATAAAACAGCCTTAATAACTACAAACTAGGGCACAGAGTTATACTTTTAACCTGTTGACTCTGAGACTCTGAAAATCCCATAGAGTTAACACAGGGCACAGCGGGTTCCCGTAGCCAACAGGTTAATTTTAGAACAAAGTACAAGTGGAGCCAAACATGCATTACATTTATTTCTTTATTTATTCATTTATCGTATTTTAAAAATATTACTTCCACTGTATTTTCCGCTCGTATGAAATGAGATAATTTGCAGAAATAAAGCACATTTCACATGGAGATCCCCAATACCGGCATAGAAGTGTGCTGTACACCACTGAGTTACTCATGAGAACAATGAATTTATTTAAGTACTTAATTGAAGAATTCCACAAAGTCAAATAAAGAGCATTGTCATAAGCATGATGTCAAAGATTCATTATATATCATCCTACAACGATTTGACCTCAGAAAATTGTTTGTACATGACTTCATATATATCATAAATATTCCAATTTTAAAACGGTAATAATATCCACAAAAAACTACTTTTAACAAAGCTAACTATTTTTTCTACCAGCGACAGAATTGAAAACTGATTTACAATTCTCCAAATTAGTCTCGAACACACCTGCATGCCATTGATGATATAAAAATATGAACCACAAAACAAGGCAAGAATAGTTTTTGAAAAAGGCATTCTACATACTGGCATCACCTACAATATTTAATGTTGATTTCATACAAATTATATAACATGATACATTCAATTTTAGAAAACCTATATCTACAGTGTTCTCACTTTAGCACCAATGTAATCACAGAACTTCACACAGATCATTATGCAGCACCTTTTAAATGCATAGATAGTGTAAAAAAAAGGCATTGATAGAAAGTTTCTCAAAAATTGTGTACAAGTTAATTTACAAAGTAAGTATGTGGCAAATGAAAAAAAAGTACATAACACATTTTTGCATCAACTGTTTCTTTTTATACTTTCAATTGTTGAAATTTAAACAGACTTTGGCAGCAATCGTAGCTGATTGTCCAATAAGCACACAAGCTTTTCCAGAATAACAACATTGTTTTATTCATACACATAAAATACTACTATAGAGTAGACCAATGTTATTCACAGAAAACATATCTGAACATAATTTAAAAATGATAAAAGTTGAAAAATATGTATGAACCTTAATTTGGGGTAATTTAAATATCAATCACACGAACCACATAAATTTCTCACAGATGACCATAATAGTTTTGACTCCGGAGCAAAAAACTTGTTCAAAATACCAACCATCTGTGTACCTTTGATTTTGTTTTTATACTTTTTATACAACAACAAAGAGATTGTTAATTGTGTGCATCTCTTACCCTGAATGATCTTTCCTGTTGAATTGTCTTCGTTATATATATAAAAAAGAAGATGACTTCTGCATTTAGTTTTTAATACTTTTTACACGTGTGCAGAAAGAGCTAGTTTCCTTTTTTTTTGTTTTTGTCGTGGCACGTCTAACTCGGTATTCTCGGTCCTAACTTGGTACACACTCGGCATCGCCCAACCACCGATTGCAACTGGCCAGATTTGATGGTTCGCTTCTGTGGGGTGGAAAACTGGTCGTTCACACCAACCACCGTCAACCAGAAACTAAACTTGTTGGCAAAGAAGAAGCAGTTACCCCGTCCATTGCACTCGATGAAAGGTGTGGCACGGAAACTCTCCAGACATGATCCCACAGACTCCAGGGGCAGGCCTCCCCCGTCAGCGCCGGCCGAGGTGTACTGCAGGGACGAGGAGGGGGCAGAAAACATGGAAATTCGTCAAAATAAAGTTTCTTGCATGTCCGGCAGAAGGGCCTTAGCATATATTATCAGCAGAGGGGCATACACAGTAAATTTTCTCTAATTTGAGAAATATTGCCTTATTTGATATTTGCATGAAACAGACTGAAAGAAGGATCTGAAACTATCACACTATTTTGATTTTATGTCAAAAAGCCCATGGTTTTTCCACTTAAAGACAATGTTTAAAAAACTCTACTTGTGCAAAATGTTTTTTTAAATGATATCAAACAACAATGAAGGGCATAAATTTAACAACTTCAGCATCATTTTCATTCCACTTTTTGTCAGTTTACGTCTTTCTGCTTTACCCTGACTCAGCCTTAGTATCATTACTGAACAGAATACTTGAAATGGACACGAGAGATCACTACAAAATGGGCTACACCGGGTTTTAATAGTACCCTGGTGTACTGCATGGTGCATTAATGCAGAAGGAGGAGTGTACATAGCATAGCAAAGCAAATCTTGTACATGTACAAAACTTAACCCTAAAAAGACTGGGCTATTTTGATGGCTTGAACGACTGGGGGGGGGGGGGCCTTGAGATCTCGGCCGCGGGTCGTGCGATCAGTGCGAAATTTTGCACGCGCATACAGTCTCATATTAACTATTTAAAAAATTGCGTAATAAAATTTTAAAAAATATTGTTTATTTCATTATTTATTAATTATGCAAATATGTGCATGAAATGATATTTTTGCCCATAAATCACTTTAAAAACCTTATGAAATGCTAGTTTTTTGGCATAAATATTCCTCATGAGACTTCCAACACTTTTTTGAAAAAGAAATTCCTGTATTGAAATTAATTTCTTATGTATTTCATTGTTTTTTAAATTTCTTATGTATTTCTGTGTTTTTTCGACATTTTGTTTTCTTCTGTTTTTACGACAAAATTTGTTGGGGGCACTTTAGCAATCATAAACAGCATAAAATAAATTGATTCTAATCAGTGAAAGCAAAAATAATCACACATTTATAACTTTAGTCTGAAAACATAATTTCTATTAAAATTGTACATGAAATCACGTTTTTGAGCAATTTTTGGTGTGACATGCTTGTACGAAATATTGCATAACTTCCAAACCGTGCACCCGGACGTCGCAAATGTGGTCTCAAAAGATGCATGAGATTTGAAAGGAAAAATTTTTAAGCGCTGTGGCAAGAGCTTTGCGCGTTTCGGAGTTATCGCGTGAATAGTCAACAGGGGATGGAGGGGGGGGGCAGTTTTTTGGGGTTAAAGGTTGTAAAATAACAACTTGAACATCATTCTCACTCCATTTTTTTGTCAGTCCATGTCTTTCTGTTGTGTGCTGGTGTATCATGAGTGAAGAAAATACTTTAAAAATGGACTCAAGAGGGCACTACCCGATGCAGTACACTAGAGTCCCTTTATAAAGAGGATTGTGACAACCTGTGATTTGAAAGCCATTTTGTGTCCCCCCAAGATAGGATGTTCATGTCAAACTCTCTCTATAAAGGGACTCTATGGTATGGTGCACCAATACAGGAGGAGGAGTGTACGTACCATAGCAAAGCTGTAGCCGGTCCACAGACTTCCCCAGCCACTTGGACAATCTGGTATCTCCAGAGACTGACTGTGCACCGCGAACGACCTGGCTTGGGCCTCACAGACGATGCAGCGACTGATGTAGGGCCTGATGGAGCCCCCCATAACGGGCATCATGGGAATGGCCTCGTTGGTCGTCAGCCAGAAGGACTTGTCGTTGCGACTGGCGTAGTTGCAGATGTCGTTGAAGTTGCAGTAGAGGAACGGCATGGTGCTGAAACGTTGCAGGCAGGAGCCGGCATCACCTGGGCAACAAAATGGTGACAATATCAGCAAATTGGTTTACTCATTAATAACGTGTTGCTGACAATAATTGCTTACAATAATTGTTAGGACATAAAAATTATGACAGTCATGTCAGTTATTATCAAATTTTTGTACAGTAGAGCAACAGTCCTTTTACAGTCTTTTACATTGTGGAGCTCAATAAAAAAAGGTCATAATTTGATATCCAAACTAGATACTAGTGATTAAATTGACAAATAAAAGTCCTAGAATGCAAGAGTTTTGAAAGTAAGGTTGCTACTAGCAAGGTATGCATGGACAAACATCACATGTGAGGTGTTCCTCCAGTGGAGTATAAAGTAGTCTAGATTTATGGGAGGAAATGGACAAGGTTAAACTAAGTTCTCATAGATTTTCACTCTTAAAGCACTAACTTATCATTTTGAAGTGCAATTTTTTTCACAGCTTCATTTTTAGACCTTATCAAAGACATTTAGGGCATGGAGATTATGTACATGTAGCTCAATTTTTTTTTTTACCGTGGTCATTTTTTTTTCTACAACTTTGACATTTTACCTCTGGGTTTTGTTTGTTTTTTTTTTTTGGTGAAGTGGGGAAAAGTATGAACATTTTTTATATGTTCATGGACATTTATTGATCCCATAAAAGGAACTTTACACAAGATCTTTCATAATTGTCTTTCAACACACAGAAATATAACAGTAATTTTTTGTTCAAGCTCTACATGTACGCACTTCTGCATCTGCTTGGATTGCATGCAGAAAGCTGGTCTGTGATGACGTATCAGCCCAGATTTGTGTGACCAATCAGAATTAAGTATTTTATTGCTGGGTTCAGACATTCTGTATTCTGTATGAAAGGATGTTGAAAAACAAAATCACTGGGAGTTTCATCATGAGATTCACTGTTGGACACTTGTGACAGTCTGCTTGAAAGAGGCGTTAACTCTTAACGTGCCAGAAGATTTAATCCTCTATGGACTTTATGTGTATTATATGGTGCAGATCTGCGACTTTGGCACGTTAAGAGTTAAGACAATGAAATTGTGGTAACTCCATCCCTCATACCTTAATCAGGGCTAAACACTAGCACATGGCTGCTTGCCCAGGGCAAGTTAAATTTCATGACAGGTAAGTAAAAGGTCAAAATGTCAAATTTTACTTGCCCAATCAAATGAGGCAACATTTCCCCAAACAAACACATACCTGCCAACCCTAAAAGCTAAGAAACAGGAACAAATTATTTAAAAAAAAATAAAAAATAGGAACATTCTTGAATTTCCCATACATTACTACAGACAAATTTGAACAAAAAAGGAACAAAGGGATTAAAATTGCTCTTTTCTTTTCCCAGAAATAGGAATATTCCTATTTAATAGGAACAGTTTGCAGGTATGCAAACAAACTATGTGTGAAATCAAGATTTTGTTTATTGTATTGCATTTTGGAAATTTGGTTTGGAAGCTTTAGTTTAGAACATCAACTATGTGATGCGAGTCTATTTGCAGTATGCAGTGTGCCTGACTCATGGTTAAGATGAATGAGAAATAATGATTTTTTATTATTTTTTTTGTAATTTTCAAGCAAGTAAGTATTTCTCCTGGGCAAGCAAAACTCTGAGGGTACTATTTTACTTGCCCAAAGGGCAAGCCAAAAACTAAGGCCTAAAAAAAAATTGTTGTATTGGAGTAACGGCTCACTGAAAAGAGGGTTGGTAGGGCGGTGTTTATTTATTATTTTTTTTAATGAGCCACTATCAGCACCCAATGCTTTCACTTTATGAACTATAAGCCTACAATCGGCCAATTCGGAAGCCGCTATTTCTTGCAATACATGTAGTTCATCAATGACATCATTCAAGCCAAAGTTGAGGACACTGAAAATAATTTTTGGCACAAGTGTGCCCGTTTTCTTTATTGCGTAAGACGCCATGTTGAGGTAAACAGCTCGATCATCGCTAGCTACATGTAGTTAGCGCAGCTAGAGGCTATAGCTAGCCAGGCTCCATATAGAAGCACATGAAGTGCGCGTGTTGTACGTGCGCATACAGCGGGAAAATTGCTGTTCTGTCCGCAACACGTTCGGGTTTTCAATTCAATCGCAAAATCAGCACGATATGCGATATCGATACTATCGATAGCAATACAAAGAAAGAAAGAAAAGTAGGGTCAGGGATATTTTTAGGGTCGGGCAGGTTACGCCAATACAACAATTTTTTTTTTAGGGCTAAATTAGAGTTGAACTCTTCTTACCCAAGTCCTGGTGATGTGCCCTCACGTTGCCTTGAGAGAACAGGAAGCTGTAGCCGTTCCAAAGCTCATTGGTTCCCCCTGGGCAGCGGGGTATAAACTGGGACTGGCTGTGACGGACGATGATGTGACCGCGACGGGGAACGGGCCCAGCGTCGCCGGGAAATCCCTTTATGCCGGGAACCCCAAATCGCCCTGTCCAATGGAAGAACAGTCAAATGAATATGAATACAAGTCTGTCTTGTTTGTTACGAGAGATGTTTTAACCCCTTGGGGACGACGGGCTTGTACAGAAGCCCAGTACATTGCACACTCAGAGACGACGGGCTTCTACAGAAGCCCAGAAAATATGACACAAATTTTGGTCAAACACTGAATAACTGATAGAGGTTTATTGCTAAATGCGTCTGTCCCAAAAATTACACATTTTTGACCAGTATAAAGTAAGAACACAAATATTCTGTGTTGAACTCTATTAGAAAATATGAGTTTATATTCCCTTCAAAGTCAATCGCGTTGTCTCTCAATGAACACCAGTGCCGTATACCATCGAGCTCAAGGAGTTAAAATGCAGAAGTTGGCTTTACCTATTAACGTGCCACAAAAATTACAGCTCTGCAGACATTGTGTGTATTGTGCGGTGCATATTTGCGACTTTAGCATGTTAAGAGTTAAAGGCAAGGTTCACCCTGACGTCAAGTTGGTTTTAATAAAAGCAGAAAAATGAGAGAAACATATAAACGAAAGTTTGGCGAAAATCCACCGAAGAATAACAGAGCTATGAAGTTTCAAAGTTTTAAATTTGTGACGTCACATGCGAGCAGCTCCCCACATGTCATGTGATATAAATTACATAAAGTGCTGTTTTCTCAGAAATTTAAAAATGATTTTACCTGTGCTTTCAATATATTACCAGAAACATTATTTCATACAGGCTTCTATGAAAGAAAAATCCATTCAATTATCACAAAACATAAAAAAATGACAATTTATGAAATTTATATTACATGACATATGGGGAGCTGCTTGCATGTGATGTCACAAAACTAAAACTTTGAAACTTCATAACTCTGTTATTCTTTGGTGGATTTTCGCCAAACTTTCTTTAATATGTTTCTCTCATTTTTTCTGCTTTTATTAAAACCAACTTGACGTTAGGGTGAACCTTGCCTTTAACAAGAAATTTGGTGTGTTAAGTTAATTTATTAAGTTACCGTGTTAAAACGAATTTGCAACTGTAATGAGCTATGACCTTTGACCTGCAGACTCCAAATTCGAACTTGACCTGTATTTCAGTATCATCTACCTACATACCAACAATTTTTTAATTCTGTTAAATATCTATTAAGTTATCATCCAGAAATCAATTTGCATATATAATGAGCGTGACCTGTATTTTTGTGTGATCTTCCTACACACCACAAATATTTTTCATGTTATCGTGTGGAAATCAATTAGGGGGACAGACGGACAGGTGCAACGCTTATTGCCCCCGAGATGTCGTCTATGGGGGCATAAAAAGGTAGAATGTGACATATCGTTTGCTGGGGCGACAAAACCTCGACAAAATCTTGGTTATTGGTGAAAATGAGGTGTATGTGCTCATCTTGCAGCCAGGAAACCAGACATTTTAAAAAAATCCAAACCCATGTGTCAAATCTCAAAGACAAAGCAATTATCAGCAGGTAAAACAATGACTATCCTATTTGTCAACTTGTTGAGGCAGCCATGTTTTTTGGCTCTCATGAACATTTAACCTTTTTGGAACTACAAGGGCAAACTGAACGACAGTCACACAACAAATTTTGGGGACAACTCGGGCTATATCATCGTGAAAGTCACATTTGAGATTTGGGACGACTCAAGTACTTTCTTACCTGGTGTTCCTTTTTGTCCCTGGTTACCCCACCATTCCTGGGGTTTGCCAGGACCACGTTCTGTCTCTGGGGGCAGATTCACCAAAGTCACCAAACAATACTGACGGCCCTTGGACGCTGAGAAGAAAAAGATAATAATACTGATAATAATACTGGATGAACGATGATGACAATGAGGATGACGATCTCTTTACAAATACAATAGCAGCATACATCAATATCCTATTGAATGCGGACTGACCAAAATTTCTACGTGGGGGGGCCTGATTCTTGGCTAAGCTGTTTAATTTTGGCACACGCACAAGCAACATGCGATTGTGACGTAGCACATCCGGCTAATGTGTACATGTCGTTATTCGCAACAGGTGCAGTCTGGGGCCATGGCTTTCTAAACGTTTGATCACCGAAGGGATTGTGCAGGTCCCTAGACCGAGTTTGGTGCGCTGCAGCACGCGCACCTATGGAAAGCAAATCGTGGCATAATACATTTAATGGCAACATTAGTCCATATCAGAAATTCAGAAAAAAACGTTAAAAAACATACAAAAAAATGTACCGCGTATTCATAGCAAAAAAAAATGTTAACAAATACAGACAAAAACGGAACGGTTGGAATGCCCTCAGACACCTGCTTGCAATACCTGTTGGCCGCACCAGCGTCCGTTGATTCCTGTAGACCAGGATTACCGGGGAATCCCCCAAACCTCTCTCTCCGGTTCACTACTTTGATGCTGGGCCCTGGCAGTAGATGGTCTCTTCTCCTTCTCTCCCTTAGCACATTGAAAGCCAGGTTGACCTAACACAGGAAGGAAAGTAAAAGATTGGACAGTAAATAATGTACACAGTATGATGATGCTTGGATTGGTATCATGTGTCATCATTGTTTACGTTATAGTGCACGGACAAGTGCACTATTCTTTCTGCACGGGAATGAAAAGGCAATCCCAGATTAAAATGATGGAGATGAAGGCATTCTTTAACGTTGACAATCCGGATTCAAGTGATAATTTTTTTCCAAAAGAGTAAAGCGCACTAACTTTAGAGATCAAATGCTCGCTCTATATAGGTCTACTGTTAAATATAAAGATAGCAAACCTTTAAACCGTTGGCTAACAGGAACCGGATGGCCCTGTTTAATTCTATGGGATTTTCAAAATCTCGAAAGGCCCAACCGGTTAATTTGTGAGATACAGAAATGAGAAACATGTGGTTGTTGAACACGATGGCGTGGTGTGCCTCGCAAAATCCACTGCATATTTTCCCCTGTCTCAACTGCATCAGGCGTGTAAACTCACGTGATTGTATTCAAGTGCATTCCACTGATCATGCATACAAAGTTCATTTTGCGGTCAAGTTTATTTACATATTAGACATAAAAACAAAGAGCCCGGGGGCACGGACGCTCACCTGAGGTCTCGCAACTCTCTATGGCAACCATAGAAAAAACATCACTTATACATACAGTTTTGGCCCTTGGAGCCTGATATCTAGCACCAAACGTTAGCCAAATGAACCATTGAAAAAACTATTGCATCCTTGCCAATAATAGCTGATTTTGTCAAGTTAAATTTAAATTCTAACATCTGTTTATAAAATACAAGGCACGCCCATAGTACTTAACATTTGACGCTTTGAACCACTTATGGACGTGACCTCACAAATAACATTGAGGTCTCTGTTACCATCTACCATCCAAGTTGGTTAAAATGGGCATTGTGGTTAGAAGTTTACCTATTTGGGTCCTTATGGGGCCCTGCCCCTGGCCCCCAGGGGGCCTGGTGTACATTCCACGAATATCTTTCGACTCCCCCTGAGGATCATTCCCACCAAAGTTGGTTTCAATCCATTGATGTGAATTGAGTATTCCTAACAGGGCCCTACCAACCTTTTGCCCCCCTTGGTGGCCAAAACGGGGCCCCCCCCCTAGCATTGTCCATGAGGACAATTAATTCAGCACATATAGAGGTATCACACACTAATGGCTCAACTAAACTATTCATGGATCTAGAGAAAGAAGGCCAAATACAACCAAGAAGAAACTGACTTCAATTTGACTTTGAACCTAACATATTGTGACCTTTGACAGCCCAAATAACATTGAGTCCACTGTTACGCCATGTACCACCAAGTTTGGTTACAAATGGGCTTGGGTTAGAAAAGTACTAGGTTTGGGCACTTATGGGCCCTGCCCCTTGGCCCCCAAGGGGCTGGTGTAACATTCCAAGGAACCCTTCATCTCCTCCCGCTGAGGATCAATTCCTCACCAAGTTTGGTCTAAATCATTGATGTGAAGGAGTTTTCCTATACGCCATAACCCCCAAAAACTTTGCCCACCCTTGGGCCAAACGGGGCCACGCCTGGCATTGTCATGAGGAACATATAATTCAGGCAATAGATATAGTAGTATCTACACACAAAGTGGCTTAATAAACTATTTCTGGATCTAGAGAAAGAAGATGTTTGAAAAACTACCTACTTTGGGCCTTTAGGGCCCTGCCCCTGGCACCTAGGGGGGCCAAGTGTACCATTTGAGGACGCCTTGAATCCCACCCCCTACAAGGATCATTCTTGCCAAGTTGGCCAAAATCCAATCATGCATTTTGAAGAAGAAGCTGAAAAATGTATAAAAGTACGGCACGGGGACGCACCGACGCACAGAGCACGATCGCACGAGGAACGAGGACGACGGATCAAAAAGCGATCGCAATAGCTTCACTTGAGGCCTTTGGCTCAGGTGAGCCGTAAAAAATACAATTAACTGCAACTTTATAATCACTTAATTTAAATACACAAATAGTGAACGTCATAACATGCACTATCCTAAGAATATAGAACTCTAATTGCATAATATCCTCCTGCAGTTTCCATTTAATCCCGATCATACCGGGGGGGGGAAGGGGGGGGGGGGGGGGGGGGCCAATAATGGCCCCCCTCCCCTCGACAATTTCGGCGATAATGCCGTCGCGCGAATTTTTGAAGGCGTTCACTTGTGGCTTTTACTTTCAAGTCTTGCGCTTTTCATTAAAGACCATTTTTGAAAAAAATCGGACGTACGTAGACCTGCCGCAACTTTTCGTACATGCATCGCAAACGCCAAAATGCTCAAAAACATGAATTTTGTGTTACAAAATCAAATATGCAAATTGTGTTTTCAGCCAGAAATCATAAATGTGATATTTTTACTTACAGGCTGAAAATGGATTAATTTATTGCTGTATGATCGGCAAAAGTGTCACCGCGACAAATTTCATTGAAAAAATAATGAAAAAACAAAAGATCGAAAAAACAAAGAAATATATAAGAATTCACAAACAAATAAAATACATAGGAAATTAATTCTGATTTGGCAAATTTTTTTGTAATAATTGTTTAGAAAATGTCAAAATGAATATTTTCACAAAATAGCAATTCTACAGCTATTGTAAGCGAGATTAGGCGAAAACGAATTTCATACACTATTCATAATTAAATACTAAAAAATATAAAACAAATCAATTTTTGAAAATTTACTATACAGTCTTGGAATTTAACATTCCGGCTCTATGCGCGTGCAAATTTCGCGGCATCGCGCGATCTGCGGCCGAGATCTCAGGGGGGTGGCCATAATGCCCCCCCCCCTACCCCCCCCCCCCCCGCGGGAATAGGTAATCCAGAAATAGCCGGTATTTGGGGTTAAACAAAACTATAATTCTCAGGATAAATTGTGTAATCGTCATGGCAGGAGGCAGTGGAAATGAGATTCCCCTGCATTTTCAGCAGTCAATTTCTCTGTTGTTGAATTACTGGGCACTAGTGCTTGTAAAACAAGGTAACTGACTGTAACCGACCGGAAAAGAATTTAAAAACAATACCATTTTAAATTGTTGATTTCAGCTAAAAACATTTCAGCCTGTCATTTTGGCTGAGAAACATGATCACTTTTTGTCTAGTATTTCCACAAAGATGTTTGCTTAAGATGACGAAAGTTGAAAGTAAATTCCATTGTTAATCTAAATATTTGAGCAGTATGCAATGGTGTGGAAGCTGAAAAAATTATTTTTACCTAGACAACTAACAGTTGGCATGGTTAATTTCAGGGAAGTAAGAATATTCTTTGGCAGAGGAGGTTCAAAATATTGTTTATAGGTTTAACGAAACCAAAACCAGATTCACAATAGGTTAATCATTATCTTAGGACCAGAGCCCAGCCCAACTCATCCACGTCCATCTACCCTAGGGCACCCGTCAGCCCCTAACCCATCACACCCTAACCATTCAGTCTTACTATAAGACAGGAGGCCCCACAGCCCTACATGTCCATCTTCCCTAGGCCCCCATCACCCCCTAAACCCCCATCACCCCTAACCATCACCGCTGACCATCAGTCTTACCTTTAGGACCAGAAGGCCTCAACCAGCCCCTCCATCCATCTTCCCTAGAGGCCTAGGGCGCCCCGTCACCCCCTAAGCCCATCACCCCTTAAAACCAATCAGTCCTACATATAAGACCAGCGAGGCCCAGCCGGCGCCCTCCATTCCATCTTCCCCTAGGGCCGCCAATAACCGCCTAACGCTCCAGTTTACCTGAAAGACCAGAGGCCCAACCAGCCCCTCCACTCCACCCCCCTAGTGCCCCCATCACCCCACACCCCCTAACCAAATCAAGTCTTAACCTATAAGACCAGGAGCCCAGCCAATCATCACTCCCAATCTACCCTAGGGCACCCGTCTCCCTAACCCCATCACCCCCTAAGCATCAGTTCTTACCTATAAACCAGGAGCCAGCCGCCCCTCATTCCATCTCCCCTAAGGCCCCAATAACCCCCTAGACCTCCAGTCTTACCCTATAAGACCAGGAGGCCCAACCAGCCCTCCACTCCATCTCCCGCCTATGCGCCCATACCCCCATACACCCCATAACCATCAGTCTTACATATAAGACAGGAGCTCCAGCCAACTCAATCACATCCATCTACCCCTAGGGCCAACCCGTACACCCCTACCCATCACCACCCTAAGCATCAGTCTAACCTTTAGAGCAGGAGGCCCACCAGCCCTCCATTCCAAAATCTTCCCTGGGCCCCGTCACCCCCTGGGTCTCCTGCTGGCCATAGTCCTTGTTCTCCTGGTCGACCGCAACAAAAATAATGGTGAAAATGAATAAAAGCAATCATAATCATAATCACAATCAATAATAACAACAAAACAATAATAAAAAAGTACAATATATTCAAATATATTTAATGGCACTGCAAGAGCTTCCTAATCTAGTCGAACACTTACACTATCACATAAATAAATATAATGAAAGTAGACATTGTGCAATTTTGAAAAGAATATTTTAAATGCACAATGAAATTATAATTAACTCTTACACACGGTAATTAGCACGCCATGCACCTGGCAGCGTGCGGGATTCGCATTTCATGGCTCAAACGTAGAAAGATTTGTCTAACACATCCATTTACACTGATGTTCACCGATACTAGCATTAGTAATCTCTTTGTATGTTTACATTCCTTAAGTACGGCGGGGTATTATGTTAGATTCCTTAAGGAAGCCAGAAAAAATCGATAAATACAATCAAGGCGTCGTGATACAAAAAAGGACAAAGGATAAGACATAAAGTGAACTCTTGAATACTTGAAAAGTCAATTAAATAAAGATGCGGCTTTCACTGAATCCTCATGTCATTTCCAATTGGTGACTCATCCTTTCAGAAACTTGTAACAAGTCAGGTTTTATGTATAACTGTGGTTACCCTCTATTGTATTATCCTGAAATGGAGTTGAATATTTTCAAAACAGGAAGCTTAGAAGCATACATCTATGTCAGTTACAATTAGCCATTACTTTACAAAATTCAGAATGTATATTTGCAAAGCAGCCTTTAATGCATTAAGAACAAGGTCTGTTAAAATGTACTTCACTTGGCTGTAGACATTTTTCCTAAAAACGGTTGTTGTTGGCAAGTAATTCGCTAGTTGAAGCTCAGTTAGTTATTTTCTTTCCCGAATAAATGAGCATCTTGAAAGTCAATTCCGCAATGCACAGATTCAAGGGTCCCGCGCACAGAAAGAGTTTAAAAATTAAATAACAGAATTATCATGGCTCAAAAACATAGAAAGATAAAACAATGTTTTGTTTCAGTTTTATTAATACACCATCTAAGCTCCAGTCCACCTGGGATGAGGCCTGGTAGTCTCTCGCTGCTCGTTCACTGAACAATTTAAAGGGACATGTCGCAGTCACATGTAACTCACAGGAGGCTCCAATCAGTTTGAGTCACCCCGCCTCTCAAGGTAGCCAAATGAGAATAAAAGGGTGGTTACAAAGATAATTCACAGGTATTTTATAGTCATTTCATATACAGTAATGATTTCTGATAAGCATATTTTTAATGCAAATGACAACTGAAGAGTAGGCAAACAATGAGAATAAATAGGGGACATGTATGTAGAAAAGTTGCTGCAGCGATCTGAAGATAAGCACAAAGTGTGGTTGGTTTAGGGAAGGCCTGAACAAATATGTGTCTCCAAAAGGAAATTTGCATGAATTGAACTGAGTTACGTTAGCACCACTTTACAAGTAATCAGTCACATTGAAAAAGAACGGGCCATTAACATTATGCATATGAAAAATCTATGCTGTAAGCATTTCACTCTTGCTAAATGCTGTTTTAGCGATTCAAAATTTCCACACTATTTATAGTTTAATTTACAACATCATTACGAACAGTTCGGACTTACAGTATAGTTTAGAATGCAAAGTGTGGTAAATTCTGTTGTCATAAAACGATTATGTTTTCCAACACATTTCTTTCAGACATAACGCCCCTTGATTCTGGAGGAGGTCTAGTCTAGTGTTGTATCTTAAGGTTATTTTACTATTCAGAAACCAGACTTCAAATAGCCGAACAGTTACAAATAAATAAACAAAACAGATTGCCTTCAGAATATTTGGTATTCGCTGTTGATCGTTTGGAATGATCCCACTGACAAATGAAAGATTAACATCCTGTGAGCATGTAGTAGTCATAACTACTATGACAAGGTTCAAAAGATCTTACCACCATTTGACTGACAAAAGTGTGAAAAAAATATTTAAGGGGGAAAATTACAACTGTAAAAAGAACTTTAGGTCATTTGTAGGTAAAAATAAATGTATTGTTCATTTTGAAACCTAGAACCTTGTATCTTCAATACTTTTTTGAGGAAAAAGCAGATTTAGGCAATCTTGGGGCAAGAAAAGGGCCATTTTGGTGTGACAAAATTTTTCACAGCAACATTGAAATGGTTGTAGTATTCACAAAATAGGATTTATCTCACTTTTTTGTGTTTGTTTCATCTAAAGTGTCTACATATTTTTCCAGTGATGATGTTCTGTTAATTTATTCTACATACTTTAATGTGGCAAAACCCAACGAAATTACCCTTTGCCGTGACAAATGATATCCCCCGAAAAAGCCATTTCAAAGTGATGCGCGCTTTTGAACCGCTAATAAATCTGATAGAAGTAGGCTAGAAATGCTGAATTTCCCCTCATTTTATGCGAAATTAATTGGCTTTGAGCTTATTAGGATTTGATTAACATGTGAATTGAAAAACGGGAGAAAAATGCAAAAATGGCTACCAACCCCAAAGGTGTGAAAAAAATCAGGCAATTTGTTAAAAAAATATTTCAGGAACCAATCATGCAACACAGTCTGAAAATTTATATCAGTTATGCTCAATATACTTCCCCATAAAGTGATAGATTTCTGATAGCAGCTAATCTCATACTTTTTTCAAAATATTTTTTTAAGCAGTTTCAATTTATATGATTTGGACCAAATATCAAAAATTGCAGCTCCTGTACAATCTACTCAAACTACCCACCTGTTCTTATGAATACATTTGGAATGCCAAAATATGCAATATGCATACGATTAGTTGTGGCTATGTCTGGTAAGATCCAGCCACGGCATGTCAGGTTGCAAAGAGCAACCTTTTGTCAGACAGAATGTATGCATAAAATGTGTATTTATACTATGGAAACTGGGTCTGAAAGCAACATGTGCCTAGTCTGTGCTTCTAGACCATGTACAATGTACATAACCTGTGCTCTATATTGATAAGGAAACTACTATTCTTGGTCAAACTGCTCTGAAATAATACAAGAGTTGATTAAAAGGTAAAGTAAGTTTTGTCCGGAGAGTACAAACAGTCGGAGAGTGAGTGTAGCTATGGACGTCAAAAAAGTTGCATGGTCTAGAAGCGGAGAACTACATTGCCCAGTACTTCACTGCACATACCCAACAAAAAAATTATGACATATCTAAAATAACAAAGGCATATTTTGCATTTCTGACTTCAGATGAATTCAGCGACAGAAAAATTTCAGTCTAGAAAAACATATCTTTTATTATGAAAAACAGAAAGTTCATATTTTGGGGTATTTGGCAGTCAAAGTGGGGTAGAAGCTTGAACGCTTGTCGCGTATGAATATTGTCACAAAGGGGGGGGGACCACTTAAAAAAGAATGTATGTTCCCTTCATCTCTAAATTGATAAGACTCACCACTAAACCTTGCTCCCCCCCCCCCCCCCCAAACAGACCTATTGCATACTTTGGCATTCAAATACTGGAATAGAGGTGCACACTTTCTCCCCAGTAATGTCCTAATGATATGACTTTCATAATATACACTTGCACTTGAGAGCTGAATAAACTTATGAACGTTGCACACGCACTTGGCAGATAACCACAATGACAGATCATAACGACAGTCTTACTTTTTGAAGGTCAGTGCCGACTGGTAGATAATCCCGTACGATACACTTTTAGTTCTAGTCGCCGTTACTTACTGAGAATCCTGGTCTTCCGGGTTTCTACCGGGCACACTTGTGCATGAGCATCGGTGGCTGGTTGGGACGCTACTATCCCTGCTGCTCCGGGTGGACCTGGCCGGCCTGGGTATCCTTGGGGCATGTTTGACGCTGGTCTACCTCTAGGAGCCGTGGAAGCAGGGAGAGAAATAACACAATCAAAATGGACCACAAGTTGTTAATGTTCCAAATGTTGGTTAGTGTTAGTGGACGTCAAGAGCCGTTAGATTGAGCTCAGAAAACTTGTGAGATTGGATAACGACCGCTATCGATTCTGTAATCGTAGCTCAACACAATGTGTATTTATACAAAGCGTGACATCACATGCCTTATCAACTAACATTAAAAAAAGATGAAATGTAGTAATCTGATAAAACATTTTAACAATTGATTACAAATTGAAATTATGATCTGAAAGGGAGCTCATTCATTCGTGGAATAATGCATTGATAATTTCATTGTGGTCTAATTTTTTCACAATCCAATTAGTGCCATTCGCCCACGAATCAATTGCACTAACCCATATGCATTACACACACAGAACTGCACAAGATCAACATAGGTAAACAAAGAATAACACAACACTCAACACAACACTGACAACAAACAATGAACTAGGGCCTAGAGTTAGTGAATGGGACAATAACATGTAATGGCTAACATCAGCAACCCGAAACTAAGTCAGCAGATGATTTCAACAATCTAATCTATAACAACCATCTTCCAAAGTGTGTCATGATTTCGGGGATCAACTAATTAACATCAGATCGATTTCATGTCGATTAGTTGTTCATTATCAAAGTGTTAAAAACACTAACAAGAGACTAATCGACACTGAATACACCTAATGTAAAGCAGTGGATTACCGACAGGTATTAAGATATTGAAGGAGTTTTTTTTTCATGGCTGTTTTAACGTAGTAATTGTAGTCAAAGGCGGCCTTAAAGGCTAATTTTTAGTGCTTTGTCTTGCCTCGGCTGAGTCACATCAGGACGAGTATATTTAAGGACCAGTCCTCAATATTTTAACAATTTTGTAAGCAATAAAGATGACGATATGATGGTAAAAAAGATTCAGAGTCAACAAATCAAAAAAATCATCCTGCTTACTGTACTTCTGGAGCATTTCTGGATTATTTTGATACTCATACAACTGCCCCTCCCTTCTTCACCTCACCTAAGTGAGAGTGCAATATACGGACAATGCAACGCTGGCAGAAAGTCATGGAATGCTCTAACAAGAATGCATGAAACAGTAAACTGCCCTAAGACTTGAAAAAAAAAAAACTATCTACATTTCTGGCCTAACGAATAATAGAAGGACCTAAAAGATCACAACATTTGATTTCATGTGAAAGTAAGCCAAAGTGTCATGTTACAAGTCAATTACTGTTAAACGTCCTTCTGGTGTTTCTTAGCTCATTTTGCTAACGACCTTTCTGCAGGTACATGAATAAATTGCTCTGGCAATATGTCATACACTAGGTCTGACCTTGACCAACTAACCTAACCTTAACCTAATATTTATTCTGACTGGAACCCAATGGCAACCCTAACCCTAACGCCTAAGTCTCTCTGAGATATTTGTCCCCAGAGCAACTTGGCAGAGAAAACATTGACTCCCCGTCCTAAGTGTGTTCATATATACCCCTGATCATCACCATAGCTCTTCAAATGACGAAACACTTAACCCTAATTATCTGGCTATTTCAACAGACTTGCACGAATTGCTGCTAAGTATTAATTGAAAGAGACCCAAGTTTGCATTGCTTTTTGGCACACAAAAATCACTTTTCTGAGATTTGAGGCCACAAAGTATAAAAAGTCTTGGCAGCAATTGTAATATATATCTAAGTTTTCAGTGCAAAAAATGATCTCAAAAGATGGAGCAAGATTTGAAAATAAAAAAGTCAGCCACTGGTGCGGTCAAAACATTTGGATGTAGAATGGTCCCCCCCCCCCCTAGATTGTTATAGGACTAACCCATGGGGACAATTTGATGTTACTAATAGCAGGAACTGTCCAATGAAGACTCCAGCCTAAGATATCATTCAACAAGTTCTAATAACTCATAGTGGCCACAACTTGTACACACAAAAGAAATATTATTGCCCAAATTTCCACAGTTTGAAATACTCTTTACGTAAAATGTACTAAAAATGTGTAAGTATCAAGGCTTGTGTTAGAATCAGCGATAGTGTATGGCTCAAAACTGGAAATTGAAGACAGCAATAAAAAGGGATCTGAGAACTGACCGAGTAGATTATAAATGCGTGGGGTTTAAAGTGTCGGATGAAAGAATACAAGTGAGCTTCATGAAGAAGTTGGGTCGAAGAAACTGTGGTGGAAGTGTCATACAAAGTGGGGTTTGAGATGATGGGTCATGGAGTGAAACAGATGAGGGAGGATCTGGAGTAGATGGCATAGGAGAAAGACCAAGACCTAAGACAAGACTTCATGCAAAGAAACTGAAGGAGGGATCAGGTCCGGTGCTAAAAATATAGGGATGCTCAAAAGACAAAAGAGGAGGGAGAGTGCCAACATGGCCAGCGAAAGTCAGGATCCCTAGTAAGAGGAAATGATGACTTCAAAGATGATGAATAGAACTTTTACAAGCCTTCGCCTGTATGGGTGAGCAAAAGCGAGCTCAACGAATGCGACAAGCGGGTGAGGCCTTTTGAGATCTGCTTTGCATCCGAAAAAGTAAACTATTATCATGACACAGAGGACTGATCATCAGTTGAATCAACCAAATGAAATAAGTGCTACTAGTGCGTCGTCGACAGGACTTATGTCGGAAATTAATGAGATAACAGTATTTTGACTGAAAGACACGATATAGTCGACAGAGATTTTATCTTTACCGACAACAACACACAGGTATCAATGTCATCTCCGCAGCAGATCACTTCTCAAAGGCAAGCATTTATTCTCACACTTGCAGAAGGTTAGAGAAACTGAGAACCATTTTCTGAGTGGAATCTACACCATAAGAATCTTGTTTCCCGAAAAATTGACGAGGATGTGGTAAGCCCAAGTTCAAAATTCCACTGCTGCTTTCAAAAGCGATATCGGTCATGACACTGGGGCCCCTGGCAGGCTGAATTATCCTGTTAGCATGTAGGCCACAAACAAAGGTGTATGTAACCCCTAAAAAGACCTGGGATTTGAAGCGCTGGAAAGACGGGGGGGGGGGGGGGGGGGGGGGGGGGGGGGGGGGGGGGGGGGGGGGGGGGGGGGGGGGGGGGGGGGGGGGGGTGGGGGGTGGGGGGGGGGGGGGGGGGGGGGGGGGGGGGCGGGGGGAGGGGGGGGGGGGGGGGGGGGGGGGGGGGGGGGGGGGGGGGGGGGGGGGGGCCTAAAGGGGCCCCCCGCCTTCAGATCCGCCGTTGATCGCGCAATGCGATGAATAGTCGACACAAGGAGCACGTCACCCATGACAATAATCTACAGGAATTGTATATTTTATTGTTCAAAAATTAAGTAGCAAATTTAATTTTAAAAGATTAATTAATTATGCTAATTTAATGCAGAAATTCAGCATTTGGGCTGTAAATCAAAAAAAATTAAGTAAAGCCCTTGAAAAGGTGCTTCATTTTTGTGTTATAAAAGACCCTTGCGAGATCCTGATTTGGAGGTAAGCACTTAAAAAAAAAAATCGGTATCAAATGTTTTCTTATGTATTGTTATTGTCTTTGGAAATTTCTTAATGTATTTCTTTAGTTTTTCAGACTTTTTGTTTTTTATTGTGTTTCCAATAGGAATTTCGGAGACATTATTCAGTCAAAACGCATAAAATAGTATTAATTTCAATCAGATAAAAGTTAAAATGACATAACATTTTATGAATTTGGGCTGAAAACGACAATTCATGAAATAACACACAATTCATGTTTTGATGCGATTTTTGGTGGACATGCAAGTACTAAAAAGTTGTGCGTAAATTTGGAACGCTGGGTAGCAGGACGTGCAAATGGCGTTAAAAAAGATGCGCAAGACTATATTCAAAAAAAAGTCATGAAATATCGTGCCATACTTCTGGCATTAAAAAATGTATCTGGCAAAAAATGTCCGAGGGGGGGGGGCCTTTTAAGCCCCCCCCATCCTTTTTAGGTTAAAATCTGAATAGGAGGTGGGTAAGAACTGGCGCAATAATGAATGTCCAAATTAATCGAGCATGTGTGATCGACAGTGCTTGCGTCGGTAAATATTGAGGTGACATGTCGAAAAGAGAAATTTCTAATTGGACGATGGCCCGACTACGCTACGCTCCTACTGTCTTGGCCTGGCTGGTACCAAAAACTATTTATTTGGTGGGGTTGAAAGATATTCCTTCAGTGCCTGTTAATTACAAGAATATATACGCATCAAACACACAAATAGTACACTATTTGTTTTGAACAGAGAAGCTGAACATGTTTGGTAAATTTTGCTTTTATAGCGTCCATTGGCGTGCAAAATTCTACAACTGTAGGAACATCACAACACCCGACTGATGAAATAGTGAAAGCTTCCAAGAATTCGTTTGTGTTCAGCAAAACAGTCTGTGCGAGCATGGTCCCAGTATGATTACATATCAATGTAGGATCAAGTAAGATAGATACGCTGATAGTGGTTGATTTTTGCTACCAAAATCAGATG
>JZLH01S0520639.1:6780-17258 GCA_001188425.1 Eucidaris tribuloides
ATGCTGACGTGATTAGTGCGGGATGCCCCCCTGCTTATAAAAATGAAAAAATTACTGTAAAATGTTTATAAATTATGTGTACTGCTTTAAAGTGTAAGCAATACCCTAGATAATTGTGCTAATTTGTAGAATATATTTGTGGTCAGCCTCTGCAAAGTATAGCACTTGTGATCACTGCTATGTTTGTTACTGGGATTTGAATGTTATTCAAACAGTAAGTAAACAAAAAAAACGTACTGGCCTAGAACACGTCAAGTCAACGATTCTATCATCGGATCGATCGCTACTACGATAATTTGTCCCACTAAGTCCTTGATGATTACACACACACATTGTATCAATCATAATATCGATTACTGAACTTCATAGTTAAGCAAACGTACGCCATACTCCGAACGTGCATGCAATCGAACGGCTGGCTTATGGAGCCAGATACTTAACCGCAGCAGCACACAAGTGCCAAAATATTGTACACATTAATATCGTATATCAAACTATGATTAATTCACCACGCTCAGACAACTGTATTGCAATTATTTGTAGTTATCTACAGTGTGTCTCAAAAAAATTGAGCAAGTGAAAACCGCCCCTTTGGCAATCAGAAAATTCTCTTGTGACATGATGTTTACGTCAAGTGAAGTGCATAGTCTTAGCGTTCAAATACCGTTAGTTTTGTTTAATTTGCCTTGTCTTAATCTTGAGATGTGTAATATTAAAAGAAAGGGTAAAATCGCGATTGACCATTTTACGACAGCCCCGAGTAAAAGTGACGCAATGTGATTCACCCTTTTGTGTTGACACATATCTCGAGATTAAAAACAAGCAAATTGAACAGAACAATAGCATTGAAAGCTAAACGTTGCCCTTGACGGTGATTAACATAATGTCACGCGAGATATGTCTAATTGCCAAAGAAGGGCGCTTTTTACTTGCAGAATTTTTGAGACATGCTGCAGCACGTCTCAAAAATTGTTCAAGTGAAAAGCGCCCGCTTTGATAGTTGAGAAAATACTGCTTGACATATGTTTACGTCAACTCAAGGCAAAGTCTAGCTTCAAATGCTGTTTGTTCTGTTCAATTTGCTGTTTGATTCGAGAATATCTTGTAAACAACTAAACGGTGAATCCCAACTGTGCCACTCTGTACGGGATGGGCCTGATGCTATATTGACTGCAGTAAAAGTGCACATTTGTGATTTTACCTTTTCGTTGTAACTGACATATCTCAGGATTAAAACAAGCAAACTGACGAAAAAACGGCATTGAAAGCCAAGACTATCGTTCCTGATGGTGATGTAAGCATGACGTCACCAAAATGTTCTTCTCATTACCTAAGAGGGCGCTTTTGACTTGCACAATTATTTTTGAGACACACTGTAGTTGTACACAAATTTGATTTTTAGGGTATTGGTACACTTTAACCCATTGAAGAGGGTTTGATTTTGCTTTAATGTGCACTTTTCCCATAGACCTTGAGATGAGATATATTGTGTCTAGTCTTCAATGGGTTAAAGGATTCAGTTTGTGGTGCAAATTTGTGCCAGTGACATTTAAGAGTTTAATTACCAATGCAAATGAAGTACAGTAATTACAGAAATTAATTGAGCATAATGGTGTCAGAAAAGGATACCACATTGCACTTATTACTGCACACAATAAAATGTCTGCTCAGATGTAATAGAATATTCAACCAAGGAGTTTAATAGGAAGCAGTTGTTAAGCCACTTATGATAATCTTTCTACAGCTCACTAATTATTACGCCAATTATCACGGGTACCACAGCGTGAAATATCTGCAAAACAGCTTGACCTGTCAGCATCAGTGATACTGATAGGTCAATTTGATTTTACAGGATTATATTCAGCAGTAGAATGGTGCATTTTCCAGCAGGTAATGTACATGTTCATACACGTAGTGATACGAGGAGGTATAGTTGTATCTGCCTGCTCATTAATTTTAAAAAAAAATAAAATAATATCATTCTAATTTGGTTTGAGGATGTCTGGTGCGATACTTATTTAAAGGCAAGGTTCACCCTGACGTCAAGTTGGTTTTGAAAAAAGCAGAAAAATGAGAGAAACATATTAATGAAAGTTTGGAGAAAATCCACAGAAGAATAAAAGAGTTACAAAGTTTCAAAGTTTTAATTTTGTGACATCACATGCGAGCAGCTCCCCATACATGTACATGTAGTATATGATGTCAAATATAAATTCCATAAATTGTCATCTTTTAATGGTTCATGATAATTGAATGGGGTTTTTTCCCCTGGAAGCCTGTATGACATAATGTGTCTGATTATATATTGAATGCACAGGTAAAATTATTTTTTAAATTTCTAAGAAAATCACATTTTATGGAATTTATATACATATGACGAGCTGCTCGCATGTTACGTCACAAATTAAAAACTTTGAAATTTCATGACTCTGTTATTCTTCGGTGGATTTTCGCCAAACATTAATTAATAAGTTTCTCTCGTTTTTCTGCTTTTATTAAAAACAACTTGAAGTCAGGGTGAACTTTGCCTTTAAAGATTGATGAAGATTTTGTCAGATTGACAAGCACTGTACCCTGGCCTCAACAAGGAAGCAGCAATTTCTGCAAATCTGTAATGCTGTATACATTGTACACTATACATTCTGAATATTGTCACAGTATCCATTCTATGACATTGGTATTCATTCCCCATGTCTTCTACTAGAAGGACGTCTTCTAGCTCTCATCACCTTTTTTCCTCCAGCGTGATAACTTAATTCAGTTGACTGCCCTTTTTCATACCACCTCTGTATCACACTAGGGTTCCTGAAATATTTTAATCTAACTTAAGATTTATTTTCTCCAATGTGATCATGTATATCAGTATATGTTATGAGTAAAGTCAGATTAAAGCGATTTTGTATTTATTCATTTTTCAAGTGAAACCACGACCAATAAGAATTTGAATCAATCCAACCAACTTAAACTTTTTATTTGACTTTTGTTTTAAACAAATGATGTAAAATATCAATTCTAATTCATGGTTTCTTCCATTTTTGTCACATGACCAATTTGCGATGTGTCTTTGTTTTTATTATAAGTTTTTATTAACAAAATTGATCTAAATTGCAATTTAATCATAATTTGATATAAATCGGCCAATTTTAATGGGTCCCATAAAGGGAAAACCAACCAGCAAATTCTGTAGATCTCTGATTTGAGTCTAAACTGTATTCTGTAACTAAATGCTATCACAGACACTGTATCCATTCTATGACATTGGTATTCATTTCTATGCCTTCAACCAAAAGGACATCACTTCTCATCACTTTTTTTCCCTCCAGCATGATAGCTTAAAGTGATAGGCTAACATTGTGGAGCTTCAATTTAAAAAACTGTCAAATTTTGATATCTGAACTACATAAAGGAGGATAATTCTTTAGCATTAAAGTTATATTTAAACTGTTAAATACTGTGGCGAAAAATTCATTTATGTAATTTATCAATTCAACACGAAGACCCATTCAGCACTAAACTGGTTTTCAAATGGTCGTTTGTAAGAAAAGATCAATACAATGATACATTTGTTTTAAAGAATAAAGACAAAGCAAACGAACAGATACACGAATCCAGTAAAGAAAATACAAGTATCGGTTATCTGTAAGTTGCAGTATATACCACAAGTAAATTAATGATGTAAGAAAATGTGATTATTATTAATGGTGAAACTTTGATAAGGTTTCGAAATTAGACAATTATAAGAGAAATACGTATTAAACACGATGAGAAATAAATAATATGAGAAAAAATCCCCCACACTGCAGCCATCTAGTGATTTGTGTTTGTTGCCTGTTGTTGTTACCGAAAATTATGCACTGGCAACGTATTGTAAAGTCTGAAGAAACCAGAATTATTACTAAAAAACAAAACTGTAAAGTTTTGAGGTTAAAAATATCACCAATGAGTATTTTCAACCTTTTATCAACCAAACCTTTGAGGGCAGCGGTGCGAACACCATCGGAGCTCCGCCATTCGTATGGATTCGCCTCCACCACGTGACCAGGTAAGAAACTGTCGGTTGCTATGGTAACCCAAACACGAAGGCCGCATGCCGCATGTCAGCCTACATCACCGTCAACGGAATCATTCGTGCCCGAAGTAATCGTACACCGCCGATCGAGTCGTGACCTGATCAACATGACGGGGAATCGGTATCGTTCTTGAGGCGAATCTCTCGGCCCTTGTGAGGGTCACAAAGAATATACTATAATTGTGGTACTGTGCAAAAGCTGAAGAGTAAAGACCTGTTGAAGACGATTGATTTGCTTTAACACTGCATTCTCCGTAGAAGCTTTGAGATGAAGATTTTCTCTTATCTAAGTGTGTTGGTTCACTCATGTTTCCGCGTACGTTGACGCGATAATATGTGACTTGAATGATGGTGAGCAGATCAATCGATGATCGTGGGGATAGTATCGGTGTGGACGCTTCCTCTTGGTGCACGTGCACCCCCCCCTCCCCCCGAAGAGCCATAGGATTCCGGCCGTGGCAAAGCAAACGAAATTGCCATCACCCACTTTTTCTGCTTTCAATTACGCCCTGATTTAAATCACTTTAGTTCCGACTCTCTAAAGATTGCACTCCCCTATGTTCACTTTATAGTTGCCACCTGCCCTCGTGCCCAAACAGCCTACTCTCCTTGATGTGCGGTTCATTCATCATTGTCGCTATTCGGGTATCAGTGATTAATAAAAAAAAAAATCCTTTTCTTAATCACGTTTACTTCTTCATTAAGTTTATCATCCCTAATGAGGTCTGGCCCTAATTATTGTAATGTTTCAGACGATATAAAATCAATTTTTTTCATATTAATTTTTCATATTTTTCCTCCACCATTTTTTCTTACACATTTTTGTTTAAGTCCTAGCAATTAATTTTACCCCCGCCCACTCACCACACAAATAGTATTTATAAAAATGTCTATTATTTGAAATCGCAGTTTAAATCAAATGGTTAAAGCGCTCGATGCCAATATACGCCAACTCGATTGTTAAATCATTATAAGAAATGAAAATGATCGGTCGCTTACTCACTCCCACCGATTACCAGCCACTCCTGTTGGTCTCCTCATTGTTCCGTAAGTGTGACCGATATATGTGACTCGAACGATGGCAGACAATCGATTGATCCGTGGGGCATTATATTCGGTGTGATAGGGTACACTAATCGCCATCAAAAATCTTCCTCGCATACATCAACCGAATCTGGTTTTCTGGAAATGCAAGATACAGAATGCATCCCCAAATTGTCTTACGAGCATGGACGCTCTTAGCATCTTCCCTGCTATAAAACATGGCATTTATGAAATGATTCATTAGAATTCCACACAATTTACCCCCTATTCCAAATCACCTCCGATTAAATACCACCCAAACAACTCCCCTCAAGGACAAATTACAACCAAGGATATCTACAACCCAAGACAATAATTAACCACCAGAATAAATTACCCTATAGGTATAAGTTACGCACCCCAGACAATAACCCCCTGGATAATTCCGTTATAGGCAATTACCGAAAAGTAATTGCCATGGGTTATTTTGACCTGGGATAAACTGGTAAAGTGTCTAGGTGTATTTTTAATGGGGTAATCCGGGTGGTAAATCATCCGAGGGGTAATTGTCCAGGAGATAGGCGTCGCAGAGGATATAATTTGTGCAATGTCATTTAACAGTGAGTAACGCTTGACATAACACTGAAATCCTGTAAAAATATGTAACGATTTTTTTGAATACTCACAATAAAATATCTACAAGGGCAGCATCATTCTACGATATGGTTCCTGCGTGGAAATACAATAAAAAGGGATGATGCTGCATGGGTTTTGACGTGTTACAATTACGTGTATTTTGATGGAGAAACGATCTAAAGATCCTGACTATGCATGTGCACAAAGATGAAAGCAGGTTTTCTACACCCAAATTTCCCTTTTCGTACTGGAAATTGAGTCTAAAGCTTTTTTTTAAGAAATATGGTGGGATTGTCTGTAATCTTCGAATTTTCCTGTTTTCAAGCGACTCTGTTTTCCTAATAGGTTTTTTAATGAAACATACTTACGGCGCGACACCTAGCGCACGTGAACACTTCACTCATAAAACCCTTGGGGTTCGACATGACTAGAAAAAGGTCGCGTTAAGGGTCACAATAGGAAAAAGTTCAGATTCAATCATGTCGCACAGTTGATCAGAATCTGGATGAAGTTGACAACCGATGTTGGTAAAACCCTGATCCCGGATTTGGATGAACTTTTTTTTTTGGAGTGTGGCCCCAACGGCCCTTTGCTGTGTCTTTTGACCAGGGGCCTGTTCATAAGGCTGTTCGTAAGTTACTCATGACTTTACGAATTGACTGGTGATCATTTCTTGTGCTAAAGTGATTAAGAATGTGATTAGTGTAGGCACCCAAGAACAATGTTCCAAAGTCAATTCGTAAAGTCATGCGTACTTTAGGCGAAGCACTTTATGAAAAGGCCCCGAGGGATTTTAAGAAAGCGTTGGTACGGTGAAGTGGAGCTTGCAAATGCGAACGCTGTTTTGAAAAAAAAAAGACGTTTGGCAGCTTAACTGTTGGAATCATGTTTGATACCAAGTGGCAATCAGCGGACAATTGTCTTTCGAATTCAGGGATACTATGCCGATCTCGATCGGATCGCAATGCGGTCTCGGCTGTAGATTTGTGGATGTGAAGATTTTCCAGATTTACAGCCAAACCAAACCAACCGATCCAAACAGCCAAACGAAATAAACAAAAAACAAGCACTAATAGAAAACTTTTAGAAAAGTACCGACATAATAAAGTTACTTTGGAAAAACGTAAGTGTAAGTTCACAAATGTACTTTGTCAAGTGTGAAGAAAAACGGTTTCTTTTCCCTATACTCTTCTTCTTGGCTTTCTTCTTCTTCTTTACTTTACTTCTTCTTCTATCTTCTTCTTCTGTCTTGCTTCTTCTTCTTCTCTAATCCTTATTTTCCTCCTCTCCTTCTTCTTCTTTCCCTCCCTCTCTCTTCTTCTTCTTCTTCCTTCTTCTTCTTCTTCTTCTCTTCTTCTTCTTCTTCTTTCTTCTCCCTTCCTTCCTTGTTTTTCTTCTTCTGAGACGTAACCGTGAAAACGCCGGTATTTCACAGAAACTGAATTTATTGAATTTAAGAGAAATTAATTGGTTGAATCATACGCAAGTCCATCACTGTCAATCTGTTGGTCCGGATTCGGCCATCTCAGATAGCAGTTGTCATCATTACCCAATATACTCCATCACCATCGATTCCAACAGACAGAAGAAAACAAGAAGGAGAAGAAGAAGAAGGAGAAGGAGGAGAAGGAGAAGGAGAAGGAGGAGAAATGAGGAAGGAGAAGGAGAAGAAGAAGAAGAAGAAGAAGAAGAAGAAGAGAGGTAGGAGGAGAGAAAGAGGAAAGGAGGAGGAGAATAAGAAGAAGATAAGAAGAAAGAAAGAAGAAGAAAGGAAGAAGAATGAGAAGGGAGGAGAATGAAAAGAGGAAAAGGAGACAGGAGGAGAAGGTAGAAGGAGAGAAAGAAAGAAGAGACAGGAGGAAGAGAAGAAGAAAGAGAAGGAGGAGGAGGAGGAAGAAGAAGAGAAGAAGAAGAAGAAAGAAGAAGAGAAAAGAAGAAGAAGAAAGAATGAAAACAAAAGACAGAGTTGTAATGCACAGTGATAATCTGGTCTCTTTGATGTATTTGAACTGTATTGTGTATATTTGTATGACGAATTGTCCAATAATCCTTTATCAGATCGTTACGTTTAGTTATAACATATTACCCACATGAAATTATGTATAACTCAAAAACGGGATCTCAATCAGCCGATGTATCAGCCCTCGATGGGTAATTTGTGAATTATGCTTATCACGTATCCCTTGGCTAGTTTTTTTATGTATACCTTTGTTTAATGGTAATACTCTTTATCTCTACCCACATGTATGTAATGAAATACCAGCATAATGCTGATCGCTGACATAATGTAATAATAATCGACAGACATAGATATTGTGGTAAGATCTGATTTATGCAATTTTGAATGTAAAACATACTAACTAATTGACATTGTTTTCGCGACGCATCACCGTAGCCATTTTGAAGGAACTCGTTGTCTGCGATTTGGCCTCCAGGGCGCAGTATCACAGGCACGCCCACGCGTCGCTGTCCTATCGTTCTGGTTAGCATTACGGGCGTGAGGGACAATTGTCGGGGAGGAGTCCGTATAAAGGCACCTGTATCGAAAACGAGGAAGGTATAGAAAGAATGAGGGAGATAAAAAGAGAAGGTGAAGGGTAAAAGAAAGAAAGAAAGAGAAAAGGAAGAAAAGAAGAATATAATAACAAAAAAGAAGCAAGAAGAAGAAGGAAGACAAAAGAAAGCAAAATGAAAACAGAAATAAGGGACAAACAAGACAGAAACGAGCACAAAATAAAAAGGAAGACAGGAAGCATTGAAAGACCAAAAGAGGGGGGGGGGAGAAGAGAGAAAGGGAGTAGAAAAAAATGAAAAGCAAGAACAAAGACAAAAAAAACATAGAGAAAAGAAGAAAACACCGAAAGAAAAATTAGAAACTAGAAATGATTACTATAAGAATACATGAACGATTTAATCTAAATAAATACCGAAATAGCCCTGTTCTCGCTCAGAAAGATTTAACATCATGAGCTATCGTAAAATTTATGAAATCATTTTTAAACAACGTAATCAAGAAATATTCTGATAAAACAATCTGATTCAATTTGAAGAGCTTCCTGATTTTAAGTATTGGTGCCGTTTGAAGAGAATACTGCCCTCTAGGCACACACATTGGGTCAAAAGTTGCACATAACACCTATTGTTTAAACTTGTGGGAGCCCAATTTAAAGCTGCCTTCGTTCATGTCTGAACTTAGGCCAATACGACAGTAATTTGAGTTGTATAATAACACTCGAGAACACAAAAAACAGCTTGTTGTCACAGCTGGCAGAATTGTACAGATAAATATTATGACTGAATGTTAATACCCTAGAAACAAACATTCTGTAATGGAGTAAAGTTTTTTGAGTGAAGTATCTGGAATAATTTATGATTGACTACTTAAAAGAGCACTTGATGATAATTTATCCACTGAAATGTTTAGGATTCATTTCTTGACCTTTATCAGGAGAGTCAGATACACATTGTATGATGAAGCATCGATAACTGAGATTTTTTTCTTAATTGTGCAACATCATTAAACAATCTTTCAAGTGGAATATTTCTTCTATATATACACATGTAATCTAACAATATTCGTTCACTGGCAAAAGGATCAAAGTTTCATGTCAAGAAAGAAAATAATTTGTAATAATCTTGATAGTCAAATAATTTTTACTCACCATCGATTGTCATCACATTGTCGCAATTCATCCCGAGTACCATCGCCAATCACTGATCTCTCTGATCCGGGATCAAAGGTCGAACTGGCAAGTATCGCACGCATCTCCAAAGCCAATCGCCATCCTTCATCAATTTTGTTCAAAATTCGAGACATAGACACATATTGTTCCTTGATAGAAAAACAGAGAGAGAAAAACCACTATGTAAGCAGCTAAATCGATAATCGATGTAACAGTGTGTCTCAAAAAAATTGTGCAAGTGAAAACCGCCCTCTTTGGCAATCAGAAATACTCTTGTGACATGATGTTTACGTCAACGTGAAGTGCATAGTCTTAGCTTTCAAATACCGTTAGTTTTGTTTAATTTGCCTTGTCTTAATCTTGAGATGTGTTAATTTAAAAGAAAGGGTAAAATCGCGATTAGCCACTTTTAGGACAGCCCCGAGTAAAAGTGACGCAATGTGATTCACCCTTTTGTGTTGACACATATCTCAGAATTAAAAACAAGCAAATTGAACAGAACAATAGCATTGAAAGCTAAACGTTGCCCTTGACGGTGATGAACATAATGTCACCGAGAGATATTTCTAATTGGCCAAAGAAGGGCGCTTTTTACTTGCAGAATTTTTGACATGCTGCAGCACGTCTCAAAAATTGTTCAAGTGAAAAGCGCCCGCTTTGATAGTTGAGAAAATACTGCTGTGACATATGTTACGTCAACACAAGGAGCAAAGTCTAGCTTCAAATGCTGTTTGTTCTGTTCAATTTGCTTGTTTGATCTCGAGATATCTTGTAAACAACTAAACGGTGAATCCAACTGTGCCATCTTAGGGATGAGGCCTGATGCTATATTGACTGCATAAAAGTGCACATTTGTGATTTTACCTTTTCGTTGTTAACTGAACATATCTCAGGATTAAAACAAGCAAACTGAACAGAAAAAACGGCATTGAAAGCCAAGACTATCGTCCTGATGGTGATGTAGCATGACGCACAAAAAATTCTCCTCATTACCTAAGAGGCGCTTTTGACTTGCACAATTATTTTTGAGACACACTGTAGATGTCTATTCTTCTAATCAGTAACCG
>JZLH01S0520639.1:17283-28422 GCA_001188425.1 Eucidaris tribuloides
CCCATTCAAAGAAAAAATATATATGTTGCATTTTTTTTTCGTGCGGAGCGCGTCGAAAATTTTTACACTTTGCTTAATTTCCCCTCTCTCATTCTAAAATACAGATTATCAACGCCCCTCCAGCCCGAAAGACCAAGGATACGGGGCACCTATAGCTATTAGGGGCCTAGTTTGTTGTCTAAAAAAATCTGCCCATAGGTTGAGACTTAATTGTGCATGTGGTCTAACTACAAACACACACACACACACACACACACACACACACACACACACACACACACACACACACACACACACACACACACACACACACACACACACACACACACACACACACACACACACACACACACACACACACACACACACACACACACACACACACACACACACACACACACACACACACTGAACTGCTATACATGCTTGTAAGCCTGGATTTATGATTGTTGTCTATCAAACATGTCAAATATACCGTCCATTTGTACCATACAAACACATAATACGCCGAACCGCTACTCATATGCTATCAAGAATAGATTCATGATTATGCCGTCCATCGGTACCATACAAATCTTCGATCTATCGAACCGTGGTCTATGTATGTATTTCCCCATGCGCGGTTGATGAGCGTTTCAATTGTGGAGGAGGAGGAGAAGAATCAATAGAGCCGATTTATTTCAGCGGAATAATTGAAGAATTTCTTACCAAAAATGTTAAATCTACTTCAGTGACTTTGGCGAAAAATGAATTTCTTTGCTCAAATTTGTACATGGTACATGCGCCTACGTTAAAGGTAAAATACACGGCATTCTTAACTCGCTTGCGTAATTTCTCTGCAAAGTTGATTCTACAGTTCGATATACTGATGATTCTAACTCATTTTAGGTAGAAAATATATTTGGTGCCTTTTTTGGAATGCATCTTTTCATTTGATGACGACATAGGTTGAAACTTTCGGAATTCACTATAACACGTATAAAAATGAATAATGAGTTATACCATAGTAAACCATGGTGGACCTAATGATGGTAACAACGTCATTGTAGCACCATGGTAACAGCCAACTTACAATGGTATTTTCATAGTACTAAGGAATTACCATGGTAATACTATGAGCGTACTATGAGTAAACCCAAGTTAATACCACAGTACTATGGTAATACCATGGTAAATTGGCCAATACCATACCATGGTACTACCATGGTAAATTGGCCAATACCATACCATGGTACTACCATGGTAAATTGGCCAATACCATACCATGGTATTATCATGGTATATTTCTTATAAGAAATATTACACATCTCCTTACAAATTCATCGTCGATGCCATCATTATCATCATCCGGGTCACACGCGTCTCCCGCTCCGTCACCGTCCCGATCGTCCTGCCACTGTTCGGCAATCCTCGACAATTATCGGCCCGACACGCCTCGTTCGTGTTGTTTGTGCACTGGAGCCCGTAGTCGGGGTGTCCGTCCAGGTCCATGTCCGGTCCGCAGAGCACGCCGTCTCCGGCCCAACCGTCCACACACTACATAGAGAGCATTCACAATCGGTTTGTTTTGGCCAAATTGAGTTATTGCGGGGAACAAAGACAATCATTTAAAGATTGTGTCATTGATTTGCACGTCAAAAACATCTATATGAATGAAATCAGCTGAAATCATATCCAATGTGAAGATTAATAAAAATAAACACCTCTCATAGAGACTTGGGGTAAAATATTGAGTTTTGGTGAAAATTTGGACGGTTAAACTTCATACTTTTTCAAATTACTCGGAAGCAATTTCAAAAAATCCGCGACATCAAACGTGCACGTGCCGTTCCAAAATTGTCCGATCAGCCGTTAGCCAATGGTCGCGCGGGGGGTACCCGTTTAACCAATCACTGTGCGCTCCCCTGGTCTTGCGACAGTGCACAGTAACCGTGATTCGCAGTTTGAGCAAAATTGAAACTCACGGAAAGAACAACATTCTGGTAACATGTCGTTGTTAGTTTTTCTCATAAAACAACAAATTCATGACGTATGGATCTCAGACTTTCAACACACCATTTGTAAGTACTAAACTACCGTTTGGTATTGATAATGAAGGGAAGTAATGGACTTGCACATCCCTGACACAATCTTTAAGTTATTGTTTTACATTTCACTTCGAACATGACAACAAAAACATTCCTATATATAAAGACATAAATAATATTTCTAAATATGTATAATGGTTAATGGCACGATTGGGACCACTTGAAAATGCCTTAAGAACCTGATGAGTTGAAAAATATACCAAATATATACTAGCTGGAATGGATCTCCCAGCTGGAAGGAATTGTCGTAAATTTGTTTACTTAAGGGTAATCAAATATTAACATATCAGTATGTTATTTTTCTCAAGTACCAAGAAAAATAGATTTCATAGAAATTTACAGAACAGATTTGCCTGCTATAAGAGGGACAGTAATTATTTTAGTTACCACCACCGTTACGTTATCTTTTTGCTAGCTTTCGTCCACTCCTTTTTTCTTTCTCAAGCCAACTTTATAATTTCCCCTGTTGAAAGCTTTTGGCTGTTTAGTGATCGCTGGAGCTCTTTCAGAGGTAACAATGTGTACCCAGAATCCCTTTTTTTTAGTGCGGTCTTAGTCTTTTTTTTTAATTCCAAGTGGCCTCTTCCACATTTCTAGGCCAAAAGCTTCCTTTAAAGTCAAAGGCATGAGAGTACGATTGAGTCAAAAGGTTCTGTTTATATTCCTTCAATGATTCCTTTATAATGATCTCCCTGTTTTCCTATGTCCTCTCCTATTCTGCACACGATAACCTGTAAATAATACAAGTTTAGTCTTCTGCAGATTTTCTGAAAGAATACATTGTATTCTAATTACTTGGGTCATACTTATATTGAGGTATTCAGTTGAGACCATAACTCCACCCCCGCAGTGATTACATATCCCGTAGCCATAGCAACTATATAATACGAAAGTTCCGCCATAACATTCAAGTAGGCCTACCTCGCAATGGAACGTTCCAGGCCCTGTGGGTTTGCAAGTGGCGTGTTCATGGCAGGCCTCTTCACTGGTGACACACAGGTCTCCAACCATGCAGCCGACCGAATTGCTGCCAATGTATCCACCAATACACTGCCCACACGCGTGGCTTCCCTTTGAAAGACAAAACGATACAATAATCTTCGTTGTACGTCTAACTAGAAGAAAAGGTGATGAATGGTCAAAAATGGCCACATAATGGATAACAAGAGCTTGGAAAAGGTCCAGAGGAAGGCAAAAACATAGATAGCGGGGTAATAGGCGATCCGATATTTGCTCCGGTGACAGTTACTCCGGTGAGAATATCTCAGAAGACATAGAGTAAGGGTTATGGTTGACATTGGGTTTCCACTTCAGAATAGGGTAAGGGTTAGTGTTTGGGTTAGGGTTAGGGTTGAGGTCACGGTTAGTGCATGAAATATGATCGTCGGGGCAATTGTCGCCAGAACAAATGTCTGATATTCGTTAGTGCACATGAGCAGCAGCTGGACGAGACAATAGCCTAGAACAAGAAGAACCATAGAGATCATGAAGAGGGCTACATTCAACAGTGGATGAAGTGAGCTTGGTGGTGAGTGAATTGCAATGTGTTACATTACTTTCGGAGCATTTCAAGCTCCAACGACAGCCATTAAAGATAAGTTGTAATAATTGTGTCTCTAGAAAGCAGTATCTCCTAGGCAGTGCAAATAATTGAAGGACTTTAACTCGATTCATCATATTCATTGCCCTCTTTTGTTAAGATACTGAATTTTCCAGTTATTAATCCTTTGGATAACAGCCTAGCCTGTTCTTATTACCCTGTGCGTCTTTGTGCAGATTTGCGAAGATAACCAACAAGTAGGTGTTCAATCATGCGAAGAATACCATCAATGTAAAAAAACAAAAACAAAACAAAAAAACTTTGACTGGATTTCTCATGCACATGGCTCTCTTTTGTTCATGTATTGAATTTTCTCATTGACAATCCGGCCATGAACAATGTGGCTGTCCTGTAATTGTTATTGACCTGGGCGTGTCTGTGAAGATCTTCGAAGATAGCGGACAGGCAGATGTGCAGTCATGCAAAGAGAACCAATAATTGACAAAACAACAAAAACTTTGACTTGATTCTTCATACAAAATGTGCCTCTTTTGATAAGATATTGATTTTGTCACTGCTAATCACAGGAACAATGGCCGGGTGTATTACCATTGGCCTGTGCGTGTTTGTGCAGATTTGCGAAGATAACCAGCTAACGGGTGTGCAGTCATGCGGAGAGAACCAACAGACTCAAGCTTGTCCGATATTTCCACACTCACATTAGTGTTAATACACTCCGCGTGCGGATCACATCCGCCATTATTGGCCTCGCACTCATCCACGTCCGTGCAGACCTGTAGTAGTAAGTCAAATGTTAAAGAAACTATGCCGGCGATTATTACAGACAACACGATGCTACAACATTTAAATAAATGTTACTACCAGTAGCGTCCTCACAACGTATAAAGCACGCCGAACATTAGGACATTTGGGATAGAAAAAAAAATTGTAGCATGGCTAAAATCCTCGGCTAAAATCCAGATGTGTCAGATGGTAATTGGATTGTTTTGTAGTTATCTTCCCCAGAGAACGAAATTTTTCTAAAACTTTATATAAAACCGACATCAATCTCTTTTTAACATTTATTTATTTGACTGTCTCTTCATTTCAAGAAAAGAATACCACTTGCAATTCATTCAGTTCATCGATGTTAAAAAATTGTCGTTAAGATACATGAACACATTTACCTCCGTGGCAAATCGGCAGAGATGGAGTCGAGGCCGGCCTCGAGGCCAGATTTTGCCGGCCTTGGCCTTGGACCGAGTCACTGTACAAAGTCTATGGGAGCAACACTTTTCCAGCGGCCTCGTTACTTAGAGCTTTCGGCCTCGAATCCAGCAAATCAGTGCAACGTCGGTAACGGGATTGGGTTTATCGTGGGTAAAACGGTACTCCGTCAGCATACAAAGTGTTAACTAAAATAATGTCATCATATAGTTACTGTATTTCAAATCTGTAATAAAACGACTACAGTTACCTGCTTGCTGGCTTGGGCGTGGTCGATCCCCGTCCCATGGGGTGCATACCCCTCGTATCCGTGAGGGCAACGGCCACACGCGTAGCCTGGCGATAGGTTGGTGCACGATTCTGGGATCCAGCACGGATTGGCTACAGCACACTTTAAGTGACAAGTATTGAGTCATTATTATTATCATTTATAATCATCATCATTATCATCGTCGTCGTCGTCGTCATCATCATGGTCATAATCATTATATCATTATCATCATCATCGTTATAACCATCTTCACAAGAAGAAAGAATAAAGGAAGAATGGAAGGAAAGCAGTCGAAAATTAACTTGGAGGAGAAGAAGAATGTGATGATGAAGTAGATAAGTGATAAAAAGGCGAAAGAGAAGATGGAGGATAAACAGGAGAATTTCAACGGGAGAAGCGATGTTAAAGAAGAAGACGAACGGGAGAAGACAAAGGAAATGAACGAGAAATTGGGGGAGGAAAAGAAGAATAACAAGATGAAAAAAAAAATAGTTGATGGACAGATGAACGACATGTAGGCCTTATGGGCCCAATCCTGTTCAGGGCTTCATCTTCACACTTTACCAGGCACAATAGTCTTATGAAGAATTACGTAGCTCTTTGGTTTTTTTTTTACCAGGAAACATTAATATGTAATGTCTTTGATCCTGTTTGAAACCCTTTTTATAATTTCAAGTTAACAGAGAAGAGAAAGTGCCTGTCATATACCTCATCAATGTTAGTGCAATTATCACCAGGTCCAGTGAAGCCAAGCGGGCATTCCAGACACCTGTGAAGCCCACTGCCGCCAGCATTGACACACGTGACACCTTTCGAGCAAGGTCCCGGATGCGATTGACACGGACCTGATTCAGATGAGACCAAAATGGCGTTTTTCGAACGAGGTATTAGGAGAGTAAAAACAGAGGCAATTAAGTCTTCACTGAAAATAATTTTGGCCGTACTGATAAAGAAATAAAATAACTCCATCGAAGAGTTCGGAAACTCAAGTTTGTTTTGTCATAAGGAGAGCAGTGATACATTCAAGTAACTCCTCATTAAAAAGTATTTTGGTTACACAAGCAAAAAAAAAATATGTGTCTTCGATTCTGTCCTCTCATGTTATGGCATAATCAACTTATTTATTATTTAAAACCACTTAAAATATGAATAAAGTGCGAAATATTCTTTAAACTGACACATTTCTTGTAAGTTTTCGTCATGGAATGCATGCAATATGCAGTCCATCAAATACGGGGCAAGATAAAAAGTGGAAAGTTGCAAAATGTAGGCCCTACAGATAATTATGAAGAGCAACTCCTCTTTCTCTAACCTAAGAGAGGGGGAGTATTTTTTTATGAATTCATTCTGTTTGTGTGTTAATTATGTCCTTGGCTTTGTAAATGAGTTGGAGCACCAGTCGAAAGTGAACCCGACCAAACAGCACAATTCCATTCAAATCATAATCGTGTTGTTTCGTATGTGGTGGCCATAATCTCCTCAGTTCTACTGGCTGCTGATAACGTATCATATAAGTGATATTTGACAGTTGTGGGTTTCACAAGGTTGAACAGCGAGTTAAACTTACAATCCAGTGAAGATTGGCACGCTTTACAAAGACCACAGTCTCCGACGGAGTATTCGTTCACCTTACACGGGGCGCACTCCGTTTGGCCTTTCGTGCTGAAGAACCCGCTGTCACAGCACACGCACGAGGATTGCTTAGTGGCGTTTTGGTAGGAACCGTCTAGGCATTGCATGCACGCATCTGAGCATGAACAAAAGGGGTGTTAGATTTAACACCGATTAAGGCCTTGTAAAATATGTTTTTATATTTAAACAGTATTGGTATTCTTTCAACACCAACACAATTATGTATGTCGTATGTAAACTTAACTTAAAGGTAGGTCACCCGTTGGGGGTTGTCAATTCTGTGAATGGGCAACCCTGAGATGATATCTATAATAATTATAACAAATAACAACATTAGAACAGTTACCAAACACAATGTTGTTTCATGTAATAAAAGTATACGTACGCGTTAAAGCAGACAAAAATGGTAATAACAACAAGGACATATGAGATAATTGGTAAGAATGTCACATTGATTTCTTTTGAACAAATCGAAGCAATAGAAGAGTGCGTCAAAGTATATATTTTGCTTTTTTTACAAGCATCCGATGATGGAGGTTAAAAAATAGGGTAAATTGCTTGGACAGTGGATGAGGTGTATTTCACATTAGGCGCTTTATAAATTGAAACTAATATTAACCCGTTGCTTACGGGAACCGGATGGGCCCTGTACAAAGTCTATGGAGATTTAGATAATCTCGTAGTGAACGGGTTAATATCAAACACATGAAAAGTTTTGATATTGAAGAGTGTCCACACTCAATTTTGGTGAGTGTGTATTGCACTACCTTGGCCATATCCCTTCGAGTAGGTCCCCGGTGGACACACAGTCCGAACACCATCGAAACACGCTGTACCTGGCTCACAGTCTAGGCACTCTTCTGCACAGTGCTAATGAGTAGAAGGGACAGTATTATTTAGGGAACATAGTTATTAAATCTTACAATGCATATTGTTTCCCAATTTGAAACCACGTAAAAGATATGCGACCATCAACTTATAGACACCCTGCAACACAAAAAAGTAGAAAAGATGTTATCTGGGGAACATAGTTATCGAACATAATAACGATAATATCAAAGTTAGGACTTAAAAACAATATACGAAAAAACCCTCTCAAGTATAAATTCATTGGTACACTGCAACATAACTAAAATCTAAACAATGCTATGAACAAAAGAATCTTATTTTCAGAATATAGCTATAGATAGCGAACAAATCATAAGTCATATAAAAACATACTCAAAATTAACTTATAGATATAAAACAAAACTAGAATCTGCAAGGTTAATGGACAAAGTGAAACGTACGTGATGAACATCGTTGCAGAATTAAACAAAATACAACTTGCTTTCATATTAGGAACTAAGTTGAACCTTAATAAAGCTTATAGGTATATAACAACATAACCGAAGCCTACAAAAACATGTAAATTATAAGATTGCGTGGTGAAAACAATAGGCGTGGATTGCTGCTTTCCTACCGTTTCGTTGCACAATGCGTACTGATATTTCGGACACAGTCTTGCGTAACCATCTTTGCAAATCTAGAATATATGAAAAAACACAATAATGTAATTATGTACAATATATTTCGTTATGAAACGTAAACGTTGTGATTTCTCACAACAGTCACGGTAACTTCTATATTGCAAACATTGTACATTATCTAAGGACTTAATAGAACCAACTACCTTACATTAAAAGAACGCTGAAACAGGTAAAGTAAATGGAGTCAAACCTATTATGGTCACCTGAATTGGATGTAAGTGACCATTCATCATCCATGATGCACTAAGCCGTATCCCACGGCTAATGTGATAAGTCTGTTTGTCATTTTGCAATGCCATTATGAATAAAAAACACCGTTTATTGCACCAAAGATAACGTACATTACCGACTAGTAAAAGTAATATTGTTTTCAAAAAAGTAACCGTTTTGGTTGTTCAAAAGGAACTCTGTTACTATATTGGACCCTTCGGTAACAACTCTAATCTCCTTTTATTGGTATCACCATGTTTAAAAATCCAATTGGAGCAGCTATGAATTACGAAAACATTAATATAAATGTGTAACACGGGAAGGTATTGAAAACAAACATGTAGGTCCCACATCAAAATAGATATCAAAACTTTTTATAATAGCAACTTGTCAGTTTGCGTTTAATATCCGTGTGTTGGGTGTTATAGCTAGCACCCCTGGTGTACACTAAACACTCCACACCAGTGTTGAATTTCTGGTGTTGTTTTAACACTTAACATAGTTATTTTTCCATTTTAGGGATTATTTTTACACTCGTTGGTGTTGGGTCAAACTCCTGGGCGTTACTCTAACTTTCAAGGGTGTGGTCCTCTTGCTCTATTAACACTAACTAGTGTTATTATTAACACCAAAGTTTTTACTGTGTAGCATATTGCTTATACTTAGTGTCTAAACTTACATGTCCTTCCGGGCAAGGACTGCATTCCGAGGCGTGCCCATAAGAGTGTTCGATTAACGATCGATTGCAATCGTCGATCGGTGGATCGCACCGTCCGCAAGTATACCTCTCTCCATATCCAGGGCAATAGTACGTGGTCTCGCACCGTTCACACTCGAGCAAATCTGCAGGGACCAAAAGTAGATGAAGGTGTGTAGTTAGTTCAGCTATACATGATCATCTGAATATCATGCATCAAGAATGATGTCGAGGGTTTTATAAACTGAAATTTCCGAGCAATTTAAAAATACTGAGTCGTTACAATTATTCCAATACTGCAATGATAATAAATACATTTTTCTTAGTACATTACGGATTCTAGATTTAAAAAAAAATGTCGAACTTTGATGCGTGGGCTGCATTATGGTATTTACAGTGTTAGGTTGACGGCCAAGAATACTTAGTTGTGAACAATATGTCGTCATCATTACAATATCCATGAAAGATTATCAAGTTTGAATTTCAAAAGGATAGTTTTGTTGTTACATTGTGGTCTACAGAGAAATTTGAAATGGTAACACCGGACACTCATACAACTTTTTATTTTTATGATAACCCTTACTGATTATATTGATATGTTTTTTCAGGACTGTTTCTTTACACCAAATTAGAGAAGTTGTAATCATAGAGGGCTATGCAGCTCACATTGTATTATAACTTGGACACCTTTTACTCGTTTGCTAAAAAACTAAAAAAAAATTGATATGTGATTCTCGGAGGCAACGGGTTAAACTGTTTGGTTTATACCTACGTTTAAATCTCTGCTGGGGCAGACATCCCAGCAGTTCAATCCGGAGGGCAATCCGAGTGTGCCATGTATATGGATATATCCGAATAAAAACACCGTACACCTCCTCGAAAGTGTTCGTCCGTATCCCGTTACTGTCATTGTTACCCGTAAAGATCTGTACAATAGTGTAAAATGACATGTGCACTGTACCAACAGATGTGCAGTTGATAAATTTATACTTCGCTAACTACTACTACCACTACTACTACTGTTACTTCTACTACTACTACTACTACTACTACTACTACTACTACTACTACTACTACAACCACTACTTCTACTACTACTACTGCTGCTGCTACTACTACTACTTCTTCTACTACTATTATAACTATTTTTTTCCTTTTCTTTTGTAAAGCCAATGGTATAATAACGCTAATCTGGGTTTCATATTTTACAAGGAAGCTATCCGACAACCCCCTGGTGCAGAAACGAACATGATTTTTAATAACTTTCATCAACGCGAGACACACATTACATAGTAATGAAATTAACTGAAAAAAAACTTTATCATTCCATTTTAAGAGGACAAACGAGGAAGTCTTCTTGTTGAGTTTGATGGGTGTTGGGTATACCCACATATTTTATCGGCATGAGACAAAGTTGGGTTTTGAGTAATGTGCTATGGGTAATATACACAAATTACAACACTATGTATTTTTCACAGGGATGGTAGTTTTCCTGGGATATCTGGATTATTGTAATGGTATTGTTGAAGATAAGCTAGACTGCTCCATTCTATAACGACCAGTTTCATAGTTTGTGCGCATATTCCATTAAATACTGTTCAGTTTGAGTTATGATAAATTGTTTTAATCAATGTCGTTATAAATTACTTTAAACTATTTGCATTATCTTAAGGAGAAAATTGAAATGGTTTGTTTAGATTAGTTTGTACTGAATGTGAACATCAAACCTTTTCATGGAAAAGTTTTGAAGTATTTAAGTGCATTACTGAGAACATGGAACTTCAGGTACCGTTTTGATGCCCAAGTGAGTGACGTCAGTCCAATTGTAGCTGTCATTCGAGTATGCTAGCGAGAACGACTCGACCCAGAATGCCTTATCGTTACTCCCCTGTGTCTGTATTCCACCGACTATCATCACCTTCTTCAGGTTGATCTGCAACCACTGG
>JZLH01S0520639.1:33952-53867 GCA_001188425.1 Eucidaris tribuloides
ACCTAAAAACGTTTTAAAAACGTTTTTAAAACGTTCATTTAGGACGAAGACGTACAGGACCTAAAAAAAAACGTTTTGAAAACGTTTTGAAAACGTTCTGTGTTTAAGTTTTCAGACTCAATTCCGCGGATGATAACATGGACTTTGGTCACATTTTTTGATCTAACCTTAAAGAGAAACATTTCATCATCATAAATCTCGTGTCAATACAGATTGTAGATTTGTTATGATGGCAAAAATATGTGCCAAAACGATGGTTTCAGTTCCAGTTTGCCATTGTGTTACAAAACTCTAGACCATGAAGAGAGTAAAAGATCGCTTAGAAATTAATATGTAGGAGAACTAGTCAAATTTGTTGTCCTAACACCAACACCGACCAATTCGTCGAAATTGAAATCACCCTCTTTGTCCATTTTCGTTAACAGATTTTTTTTTTCTTATTCCTCGACGGTACAGTAGTTGGTGTGTTGTTGTAACTCTTTGGTCCCCTGTCAAGCGATTTTCCTGAAATAATCTACCAATAATAACACATCAATATTCTCACCGTACTCAAAATGGTAATATTTTGGAACCTGAATTCGTAGGACGCCATCGTACAGTCCAACACGAACAGCTATATCAGTTTGTTCGCCCAGTACGTCAAAGATACACGTCTCGCTAATGGTGATATTAACTCTCGTCATGCGACCAAATGAGGGCATGCCAACATCGACTGCAGCAACCAGGGCTACGAGAGTGTACATCTTGGATTCAGAATATTCCATAGGGCTAGTGGGGAAGAATGGATTAAATACATGTGAAAAGACTCTTCAAAATAATTTGATTTGTTGTATTGTTCAGTACATAGTAACACGATGATATTCACCCATATATCTAAAGAGAGATACACACAAACAACGAAATTCTTAAGAACTAAATGCAGGACTTTGCGTGATGATAATAGGAGTACATCAAAAAAATTGTTTACCCTTTAAACAATGTAGAATTGGAAAGAACAGTTGTTCTAATTTGCTGAAAATGAAAATTTGATGCATTACAGGTCGGATATTTGTGCAAGATAAAATTTGGTTTAAAGACAGGGTGTGTCCTTTACATACCTACAAAATACCGTATAGTATCGTGTAAAAACACTGGTAAATTGAAGAAAATACTACTTAAGAATCTTAAGCAAAGTACAGGGCCTAGGAATTAAGTGAAATTATAGTGACCATTAGATTTTGAATTGAATTTTTGTCTGGTATAAACCAATATTCCCAGCATTGAGCACACATTAAGCTGCCAGTCGTTTTTTTTCTTGGGGGGGGGGATCTTTCAAATTCCAGGTAATTACTAATTATATCCTTCATAAGTATCCTAACGGCATCAGTGATGTTTTGCTGTGCTGCAGAAAGGGTGCAAATGAGATTCTCTGCCTTTAAACAAAAATAGTCAGGCAACGACATATGAAGAGCTTAGTTCCAAAAGGTGCTAAATCCACTTTAGTTATTTTGGAGAAAACCGCAATTCTTTGCCTGAGTTTGTACACGCGTTTACGGGAAAAATAAAGCTAACCCCAGATATTTCGTACTTGATCGTTGAATTTGACTTCCAATTTTGGACTCTAACAAGAGAAGTAAATATCAAATGTGTTCATGTTAATAGCTCCTTTTTGGTGAAAATGGATTTAGTGCCTTTTGGAAGTAAGCTCTTCATATACATATGCGCAAAAAACACAGGGGCGGATCCAGCTTTTTATAAAGGGGGGGGGTTGGGGTGGTATGCGAGGGGAGGGGGGTGTCCCCCCTCCCACAGTAGGGAAAATTTTTGAAAATCTGTGTGTGAAAATGGCGTTTTCTTGCATCTAAAACACCACTATTTTTGGTATAGAGGTTTAAAAAAAAACGATAAGATTTAAAAAAATGGTCCCCGGATTTTTTTGGGCGGGGGGGGGGGGGGTTGGCCCCCCAAACCCCCTCTAGATCCGCTTCTGAAACATGATAATATTCTTATTCCTTTCTTTAACCCACTTAATACCACACAGAGAATATCACATGCAAATTCATAGGAATTTTATCGCAATGGTACTGAGGGTGTTAAACCCTATACTTACATAGCTTCGGCTACCCGAGAGTAGTACGTGATATTCGGAGTTCCCGATGGTCCCGTTCCCCGAGCAGTGACGACCCCGATGTTAGGTTGAAATGGAGGCACGGGAAAGAAGCTATACTCCTCCTCAAATTCCAGGCATTCGTCTTTAATATCATCTACAAAAACCTGCATAATAATAACAAAATGCTCCTACTTTAAAAGGAATTCTGCGCCACATAATCGCACTTAATGGTGGTATAAGTGTCTCTAATAAGGTCTAAACATAACGCCCCGAAATCCTTGTTTCGTGAGTGCGCAGAGCACAGATTATTATATGTTTTATTTTCCGGTATTTTTGCCTAACTATTATTTCTGTTTGACCTTGGTTTTCACAAGCAAAGACAGCTAATCTAACCAAAACATGGCAGTGCAGCCAGCTTTTCCTACACTGTACATAGCTGGTTAGGTGCATTGTGCTAGCTGAGTTGTGAAGCCATGTATCGACAGGGATGGGAAGGACGAATTTTGGAGTTTTATAATGACGATACATTATGGAGAGTAAGAGCATTTAAATCATGTAAATGATGGATGAATCTACCTGTATAGCGACTTGTCCAGTACGATTGGTCGAATTGTCCACATCTTCTACTTGCAGAATAATAAGGTGCGTTGCATTCTTTTCGAAATCAAGATGGTTAATTTGGGTAAGGAGAGTCGACGGAGTGGTGATGTAAAACGTGCCGTCATTATCTGCATAAAACGTATCAAAATTAGGGATGAAAAATGACCTTGCAATTCAAAGTTAATTGTTCCTAGACCCTTGTCCCGTTATGGCCACATAACTTATTTGCTAAACAAAGTTGACAACGGACAATTTTTTTTATTGATGTTTCTGGTAGAAAATGGTATTTGGGGGCAATTCCCATTCACCTTTGACCCTATACTTTGGCATGGGTCTCTTTGACTTGATGGCAACATCTTTTTCTTTTGCACCTAGTCACCGAATTACATCAATAAAGAGCATCCCATACTGAAGTTATACACAGAAAAGTCATTTTTTGAAAAAAAAGTCATTGACCTTTGACAGATTTTAACCAAAATCCAGGCGCGGATCTAGAGCAAAAATTTAGGGGGGCTACAGGGGGGCTTGACGGAAACATGCGAGGGAGCGAAGCGACCGAGCGGATGGAGGGTGTGGGAGGGGGGACACGCCCCTCCCACGGTAGGAACTTTTTGAAAATACGCATAGAAAAGACGTGATTCTGTGCATAGGTATATTTTATGAAGATTATTAGAGATTATTTTCAAAAGATTACAGGAAGTATGTAAATTTGTAATGGGACAGTGATACTTGCGAGGGAGCAAAACCTTCGAACGGGGGGAGGTTGCTGGAAGGGACGATACCCCTCCACGGTAGGAACTTTTTGAAAATACGCATAGAAAAGACGTGATTCTGGGCATGGTAAATATATATGTAAAAGGTATATTTTATGAAGATTATTAGAGATTATTTTCAAAAGGTTACAGTAAAATTTGTAATGGGACAGTGATACTTGCGAGGGAGCGAAACCCTCCGAACGGGGGGAGGTTGTTGAAGGGGGGATACGCTCCCACGGTAGGAACTTGTTGAAAATACGCATTGAAAAGTATTTTTTTGTAGGCATGGTAAATATATATGTTAAAGGTATGTTTTATGAAGATTATTAGGGATTATTTTCAAAAGATTACAGGAAGTATGTGAAAATTGTAATGGGGCAGTGATACTTGCGAGGGAGCGAAACCTCGGAACGGGGAGGTTGTGGAGGGGGAGTACCCCTCCCACATTAGGAACTTGTTGAAAATACGGATAGAACAGACGTGATTCTGGGCATGGTAAATACATATTTGAAACGTATATTTTATGAAGATTATTCGGGATTATTTCCCAAAGATTACTGGAAGTATGTGAAAACTGTAATTGGTCATTGATACTTGCGAGGGAGCGAAACCTCCGAATGAGGGGAGGGTGTATCCCCCTCCAACGGTAGGAACTTTTTTTTTTAAATACGCATAGAAAAGATGTTTGCTGGCATTTTATCAAGATTAGGGATTGGGAAGTCATACTTGCGAGGGAGCTAAGCGATCGAACGGGGGAAGGTATGGGACCCACGGTAGGAACTTTTTGAAAATACACATAGAAAAGATGAGTTTCTAGGCATAGTAAATAAATATTCTTGGCAATGGTATATTTCATCAAGATTAGGCATTGGGAAATCATACTTGCGAGGGAGCGAAGCGATCGAGCGGGGGAGGGTGTGGGAGGGGGGACACCCCCCTCCCACAGTAGGAACGTTTTGAAAATACACATAGAAAAGATTGGTTTCTAGGCATGGTAAATACATTTTTTTGGCAATGGTATATCTTGTCAAGATTAGGGATTGGGAAGTCATACTTTCGAGGAGGGTGTGGGAGTATGGCACTCCCCCCTCCAACGGTAGGAACTTTTTTGAAGATACGCATAGTAAAGATGTTTTTCTAGGCATGGTAAATAATATATTTTTGGAAATGGTATATTTTATCAAGGGAAGTCAAACTTGCGAGGGAGCGAAGCGACTGAGCGGGGGAGGGTGTGGGAGGGGGGACACCCTTTCCCACGGTAGGAACTTTTTGAAAATATGCATAGAAAAGATGGGTTTCCAGGCATATAAATATACCTATTGTAAAGATATATTTCATGAAGATTATTAGGGATTGTTGTCAGGTTTTCAAAAACAGGTACAGGAAGTTTATGACAACTGTAATTGGGTGCTCATACTTGCTAGGGAGCGAAGCGACCGAACGGGGGAAGATGTGGGAGGGAGCATACCCCTTCCACGATAGGAGCTTTTTGAAAATATTCATAGAAAAGACGGGTTTCTAGGCATAGTAAATACATATTGCAATTGTATATTTTATCAAGATTACGGATCGGGTATCAAAATTGCTAGGGATTGAAGCAACCGAGTGCGGGAGGGTGTGGATTACCCCTCCCGCGGCGGAAATTTTTTGAAAATGCGCATAGAAAAGACGTGATTCTAGGCATGGTAAATAATCATTTTGAAGGTTTTGTAAAGATTATTCCAGATTATAGTCAGGATTTCAAAGAGATGTACGCTTACAAGAAGTACGTGAAAACTGTATGTGAGTATTCATACTTGTAAGGGAGCGAAGCGACCGAGCAGGATGAATGTGTGTGAGAGGGGTTCCCCTCCCACGTTAGAAATTTTTTCAAAATGCGAACAGAAAAGACGTGTTTTCTAGGCATGGTAAATGGATGTAAAGGTATACTTGATAAAGATTCAGGATTTCAAAAAGATGTTCAGTATGTGAAAAACTTTAATTCGGTATTCACACTTGCGAGAGGGCGGGAGACAGGTGCGGGATGGGGAACCCACGGCAAGAAATGTTTAAAATACCCGAAGCAAATACATGTTTCTAAGCACAGTAAATACATATTTTAAACGTATATTTATGCAAATAATTATTGGGATGTTGTTAGTGTTTCAAGAAGATGAACAGTAAGTTAGCCTATGTGAAAAAATGTAAATGGGTTGTCGAGGGAGCGAAGCGACCGAGCAAGCGTAGGAACTTTTTGAAAATATGTAAGAAAAAGACGCGTTTCTGGGCGCGGTAAAAACATATTCATAAAGTCTTATAACTTCTTTCTATTAATATTTAGTCTTTGCTACATCGCTTTAGTTCATTTATTAATATTTTCATTGTAAAACATTTTTGGTCCGATTTTTTTTTTTTTTTTTTGGGGGGGGGGGCTGAGCGATTTTTGGGGGCTCAAGCCCCCAAAGTCCCCCCCCCCCGTAAACCGCGCCTGCCAAAATCTCTTCATTTTATTCGATTTCCCAATGTTTTATTCTTGGTCTTGGTTTCGTAAATAGTCCTCTAGCGATACTCAAGTATTCTTGTTCACAAGTGCGGACACACGGACGGACGCATGGACGTACGGAATTAAGGTCGGAAAACTCAAATTTACAGGGAAGAGAAACTGTCTTCAGTGACTGGGTGGCAGGCTAGTGAACATACCTACCTACAGTGCAATTGATTCCAGCCCAGCCAGGTGGGCAGGAACAGGAGTAGCCATTGTTGCCTTCGACACAGGTCCCTCCATTCTGACACGGTCCATCAGCACATATGAAACCTAATGAGATTATTACGAGATCATTGGGTAATGAGCTACCGGCCAATCAATAGATCATTCCACTGACAAATCAATTAACGAATTAATTAATTGATTAATCAATCAATCAATCAATCAATTAATCAGTCAGTCAGTCGCTCAGTCAGTCACTCAGTCAGTCAGTCAGTCAGTCACTCAGTCACTCAGTCACTCACTCACTCACTCAATCAATCAACCAATCAATCAATCAAATCAATCATACAGGTTCCTCCATTCTAACACAGCCTATCAGTACATATGACACCTAACGAGATCATTGCGTAATCGAGCAACCGATCAGTCAATCCAATAATCATTCACTAGTCAATTCACTGATCAATCAATCAATCAATCAATCAATGAAGCAATGAAGCAATTGACCAACCCATTTCAATCGATCAATCAATCAATCTATGAAGCATTCGACCAATCGATCGATCAATCAATCAATCAGTCAATCAATCAATTCATCAATCAATCAATCAATCAATCAATCAATCAATCAATCAATCAATCTCTTGATCAGTTAACCAACCAATCTGTCTGCCAGTTACTGAACCAATAAAGCAATCGATTAATCAATTAACAGCCAACCAATCAATCAATCAATCAATCAATCAATCAATCAATCAATCAATCATTCAATCAATCAATTAATCAGTTACTCTATCTCTTTTATCAATTAACCAATAAATGAAAAAATATAAAAATAAACGAATCAATTCAATCCGAAGACAAGCAATGAATAATCAATAATCTAATACAAAATCAAATGAACAATAAGTAATGAATCCTCCAAATAAACAACTGAATGAAAAACAAGGGCAGACTTCCGAACGGAGAGCATGGGTGTACGTACTCCTTCAAAAAGAAAAAAAATGGTCAAGCGTGATTACTAAAATCGTATACATCGGTAGGCAATGGGGGGAGGGGAGGGGGCAGTAAGATATGCATTTTTAAGATGAAAACGCAGTGGTATTTTCAGTGCGTCGGACCATCGGGACCTTGCCTTCGTGTCAATCGGATTGAAACTGCAAATAAACAAAATTAATCATACAAAATATAACAGCCAACAAACATCCGATCAAAGAGATCAAAGAGATTGATTTGATATAGATTAATGGCAAACGATCACAAATTTCTAGATCTTACCAGTGTCGCAAAGCTGGAAAGTTGTCCCATCAAACGTCTCGTATTGTGCCCATTCCGCCCATTCCAGAGATTTATTGACGTTCTCCTCTGTGTCATTCTTCAAAGTAAAATACTGGTTTTCATTTCCTGTCAATCAGTCACAAGCAATCAAGAAAAGATAAAAAAAAACAACAACAGATGACTAAGGGTTTATTTATTGTAACATGCACGTGTAATTGAAAAAGAAATTGCTGCAATATTTCGTTTAATCTTTGTGTCATGTTTCTATACACGTAAGATAATGTACTAAACATCCAGAATAACTATCACATTCAAAGCTGATATGGCATCAAAGAATTTCTGATAAGGTTCAAAGTTGAATTTAAGTTATCTTGACAGAAATTGAGAGTGTAAGTGTCCAATCTTCGCAAACCAAGTGAAGATTACGGCTCTAAAGCGGATCTATATGATTAATGCAGAAATGCTATGGCCAGTAAAAATGTGGATATTTATTCGTTCTGGCGGTTTCCTTCAGGCCATTACAGAAATGACAGTTTCAATTCCGAGTTTGACAAAATTAAACTCGGAATATTCTTTGGCAAGGCATTTTCGCATGTATTACATTAAATCTGTCTGTCAGTTTGTTTTTTGGTGTAACTATTGGCAAGAACCTATATTGCCCTTTTATTACATTTTGTCATGTTCCAAGAAAACGGAGGCAAATGCGATGCAACCTTTATTGTGTTCATGCTCTTCTGGCGGGCACAGAAGATTTACGTACCACTGGATACGAAAGACACCTTGTAACCTGCTGCACTGTGGAAATATTCCGCGAGCATGATCGATAGCACGATGCTAGTGTTACGAGATCCTTCTTGGACGTGGACCGATTGATCGATTACAGGCTCTCCAGATGACGATAATTCGATATCGCGAAGTTCGATGTAAAGTTCGGAGGTGCATGGTTGCCTTTCGGTGTGAAATATCTCGATCGTGTACACATCTCCTGGCTAAGAAGGTAAAGAAAATTTACATTTACCACACTTAATGGCTCAGAAAAGATTATACATTGATATAAGACAACATTGATCGCTCGGTAGACATAATAATTAGACATAATAAGACACAATAATTTGCCCCGTTTCACCATTTTCAAAGCTATAGGCTAACAATGACCACAGTTTAATAAAATGTAAGCTGCATAATCCTCCCTGCTCCAAGTGTCTTTGATAAGGTCTAAAAATGAAGCTTTGACAAAATGTATTTCAAAATGATTACTTAGTGCTTTAAAAAAGTGGAAATCGTAAGTTGACCGGATTCACCTGCCCATTTCCTCCCATTGACTTACTGTGTGTAGATCTATGCTATTTTGTACTCGGCACGAGTACTTATTGTTTATTCATTCATATCTTGCCAGTGGCAGCATAAATTTACAAACTTTTGAATTCTAGGGTGTTTATTTGTCCATTAAAACACTACTATGTAGCTCAGAGAGCAAAGTTTGTCAATTTGACGCTCCACAATGTTAGCCTGGGTCTTTAACTATTTTATATTCATGCCTACGCATATGAATGTTTTCCTGTTTTGTTGTATAATAATTTTTTATTCAAATGAATGTGGATTCATTGTCTGATATTACTATTCGTTTTGCACAACAAAAAAAATGTATGTATATTGTTTTCGATATAGAAAATAAATGAAATGAAAATGAGAAGAAATGAGATATCATATTCACGTAATGTAGGTGAACAGATGGATTTCTTGAAAAGTACTGAGGAAGGCGGATTGTCGATAGAAATTTTCAATGATTAGCGGCAACATCACTCCAAAGGATGGAATATTTAATCAATTGTAAAACGAGAAAATGGGAGTAAACATACTTGCAAAGCCTGTTTTTGTGGTTAATGGCCTTTCCAACGATAGTTTCCTGAGATTACTGCACTCACGTTATTTTGCTATATTGAACCCCACAAGTTGGACCAATCTCATATTCTTGTATATCCCATCCCTCCCATCTTATACCGGCTTTAGAAACTCACACTTTTAGGATGGGGACAATGGTTAATAAAGCAACTCACGGTCAGTTTCATTGACAATCCTTCGTCTGGAAGTGTCAAGTTCAGCACACACTCCCCGGCGATGACTGTACCTTTCTTGGGGATCACCGCTCCATTTCCTGGACGAAATAAAAACAAGCGAAAGTTTATCATGCAAAACAGATATGGTATCTGAATCATTAACTATTGTTCGTTGAATACCTTTAAGGTCCACCTGTCATGACAGAATGGAACAACTCCCTCTTTTGACTAAATCATTAATGCAACGGAAACAGCCATGGTGGTGTGGAAAATACAAAATTCGTTTTCCTCCTTCAGTGTGTAGACTATGGTTCTGCAACAGTCCATCCATGTTCGTGAATATGTGTACCTGTATTCCAGATCTACTTTCATCCTCTGTATGGTTGAGTTGACCCTTGGCAGTGGACCTTTGAAGACACTTTTTGACATTGTTAACGCCAAACTAATGAAATTTTTACGTTTAGCATAAATAACTAGCCCTACTTAGACCTAAAAATAGCACTACACATAAAGCACGCTTTGTGCTCTCTGCTTATATCAAATTTCGTCCAAGAAGGGAATTATGTTATCACGATAAAACGAGGACTGTCAATTACGTTTAGAATTAATCATAGTACTCTGTGTGAGAATGAATTATGGAAAGCGGGAAATTTATTGCATAAAAGCGTGAATATATAAGACGGAGGTTATAAGAGTGGGTAAGATTTCTGCATAGTATATAATACATGGTGAATATCGACTCTTACCATTCGTGTTAGCCAGGTGTATATTCCGACATGGTACCTCCTTCTCTTCGTTTCGTAGTATCTGAAGAACTAGAATCTTGTTGATGAAAAGCCAGATTTCTTCACCGCCTCCGATTGTAATCGACTCATTACCTCTGAATGAAAAACTGGACCTAATAGCGCTGGTAAAGCTAGAAAAAAGAGCAATGACAAACCAGTTACACCTCGTTCTTTTTCAAATCTTCATAATGACTTTTAATTCGTTTCAACACTATACTCGCTATAGGTAACTTGAACCAATGTATTGTTGCCACAAACAGGTGTAATGGACATTAAAAATATATGTTTCTGTCTCGAGTTGTTTACAAGATTTGCTATAATCATGATAATAGTATTTTTTTGTTTTGCTACACAATAGAATTGTGGCACCTCATATATGCCTCAAAAGGATTTTTTTTGCATGTAGTGGTTGGTCTTCTGTCGTCCATCTTTTGGAAACTTCAAACTGATTTGGAGTTTTCGAAATAATTGTTTAGTGCAGCTAAGCATAACCTGTTTTATGTTTTCTGCATTCATCTACGTTACCAACCAGACATTTAAATGTGGGATGACTAAACTTTGTTACTCCATGATTTTGAAGTATGCCATAAATCCTTTTGTGGTCATCAACACCAAGTGGATAATTTTCAAGTAGCATACTTGATGTGCCAGTAGGGGAAAATAATATAGCATCCCATTTTACAGAAGGGTGAAAGAATCATGTAAAAGAAACCTCTCATAGTGCTAAAATAACGAGTAATGATAATGGTGAGTACTATTACTGTAGTTCCTTAAAATACTCTGAAATAGTACAGTGGCGGTCGAAAACATCGACACGTTGCAAACGCGTTTATTGAAACCCGCCTCTTGAAACGATGTTCAAACGCGACAAAACGCAAAGCCAGTGAAGTAAATGCGTTCGTTGCGTTTATTGAAACGAATTCGTTTCAGGAATTTACCGTGTTTGTAACGTGACAATGTTTTCGACCGCCACTGTACAACAAACAGATGACGCCAAGTCCAGACATGTTAAGTTCTCGAAATTTTGGCTTTCATTTCATACGATCTTCACTCTTCCGGACCTTGTAAGAATATTTAAAATTTCGATATTTATATATATATATTTATATATTATTTCAACTCATCTCCAGGAGCTCCTAATGATAATGATAATGCTGATGATAATGTAAATTACAAATTAAGCATCTTCCTTTAAAATGAGACATTTCTAAGGATCGAGCTGTTGATCATACCCAAAATTATGGTCCACGTTTTCGCAGTCAGTTTGACCTTCAGATAGAAAACCTTGTCCATCAACAGGGAAGAATTGTGGGTTCCAGTATCTGGGGAAAAATAAATTCCATGAATCAAGATATAAACTCTCCATCACAACATTTATTTCCATTACGACGATTGTGTAATCAATTACCCAGTGGCATGTCCACGTCATTTTAATAAGGGGGAAGGAGCAGAAAATTGTTTTACAAAAATGACACAAACGGTATAAAGCTCGAAGATTTGATCAATTGACAATGTTTTATTCAACTAATTTGATGATTTTTTAAATAGACGAAAAGAAAATCGTGTACTCTCTTAGAGGGGGTTTTCTACTCCCAAAGTGCTTCCTTTTCACCTTAAAACAAGTCCATTTGAGATTAAATCAAATTGCACTGCAGTAAATACAACTAATGGTGTTGATTATGGTGGCTGTTATTTTATCACTTTCATCCAAGTACATCAACAAATTTACTCGCAGTTTTTCTCACTTCCATTTCGTAGTTTTTGTTAAAAAGGTAGGATAGTTTAAACGTGAAACTCTCTTTTTTGTACTCGTGGTTTCAAATTGGAATAAATTACTACACACTGCAATGACATGATGAATCTGTCATTTGGGACACTAACATAGGCGTTCGGAGAATTTTGCAAAGGGTGTTTTCATCCGCAGCCAAATCCTATACGTCCAATTTTTTTTTATCGTAAAAAAGGAGGGGGGGGGGTGGTTGATATGTTTACCACAAACAATTTCAAACACACCCCTTTAGCAATACGGTGAGCTTAACAGTAACACCAACCCCCCCCCCCCCCCTCTGCGTCACCGCATGGACACTAAGATTTAATTGAGGGGGGGGGGGTTGAGCTGGTGAGGAATAGACCATTTACCCTCCTTGGTATGTTTTTTTTGCAATGACCTGTAAGTATCATTCAACCGTGTTGTCGAGGATACGAGTGTGTAGAAAGAGCCGATGCTGCTGATAAACGTAGTTCACACTGTCGTTATGGCGGAACCATGAAGAGAAGGAATCTACTTCCGGTGCATCCGATTCACGTAACCAGGATCCGAAGTAGCTGGTGACGAGAGTCGGATCACTCTTGAGAACCTTGGTCCACGGATTGAAATCAACGTGAGTGATGCTGCAAAATGATTAGTTCGGATGTAGTTTTAAGAAAATTAGGTAAACGCATTAGTATGTAACAGTTTTGTGCTGGATATTCATAGATGATGACAAGTGGATTACTCTGGTATTGGAAACAAGCTTCTCAAGTTCTCAAAATATAAAACCCCGTTTTCCTTTCTAACATCCACACCCTGTGAAGGTATCAACTTAATGAGAAGCTTTCCTTATACATAGACTGGCTATTACACTTCAACTGTAGATATTAAACTACTGAAGAAGCTTTTGTTTTATTTCTCATATTTGCTATTTATCTACTACAAAAATATTCCTGCGCGTGATATATATATCTCACAGGGACAGAAAAATATAGAACTCACTGAAAAAAAAATCTACATTAAATAAATATTAAATATTTATTTGTAATTGAAATGTTGTGGATTCATTTTAACTTGGAAGTAAATGTGGATTTATGCTGTTTTGACAAAGAAAACACGAATGCATTTTCTTATTTTTGAAAATTACATAATTTCTTGATTCATTGAATTTGTTTTTTTTTCACGTGAAATTGAACATGAATGTGCCAAATTGTGTTTCCTGAAAAATAACCGATAAGTGCAAAACAATGAAAAGTAGTGACTAGTGCTTTTGTCTGGTCTTCGAACTGAGCTCTTCGATCAAAACACGCCAATAAAAACGGGGGAGAGGGCTGCAACATCATACAACCACAATACTCTGCGTATATTCCTTTTCTAGGATTATATTTCTCTATGTTTTCATTGGATTGCCTGTACATTCTCAATTATGCTGGTACTTCAACTTCAAGTGTGTATGAAATTTTTGTGTTTTGACAAGTTTGGAAATGAAGAGCTTATTTTCAAAAGGCGCTAAATCCACTTTAGTAACTTTGGAAAAATATGCATTTCTTTGCCTGAGTTTGTATACGCGTCTTTGGAAAAATACGAATTAAACCAGAGATAATTCGTACTTAATCATGGAATTTGATTTAAATTTCCACACTGTAACAAAATCAGTAGTTATCAAATTTGTTGACATTAGTAACTTATCTTTGGCGAAAACGGGATTTAGCGCCTTTTGGAACTAAGCTCTTCAAATGCACCTACAAAATTTCCAAAATCACCACTTAAAGGCAACTCCCTGACTCCTGTGGCTACGCTTGTGGTTCCACTACAGATAAAACGAGCAAGCTTACCTAAAGTCGTAGTAGGTTACTGGAAGTCTAATACCATGGCTTTGTGTTGTAGGTGTGGTATCGGCTGTATAAGAACAATGGTGAGGTAATTTCTGTTTTGTCATTTTGGCATCATATAATAATAAAATGCTGGACGTAAAGATGATGACATATTTTTTTGTCAGGGACTATAAAAGCCAAAGCATGTGATATTCTGTATTCTGTTTCTTTCTCTTATTCAACACTTCACGACTTCAATTTCAATTTATTTCCTCAGTCTAAAAAGCAATAACAACAGATACAGTACATTGGATACAATGGTAACAAACAATCGAGTTAAAATACTTAGATAAAAACAACAACATAGATAAGTAAAACATCAACAGGTACTAAATTAAACTGAGAGGGGTGCGGCCAAAAAGGTAAATAATCCTTAGAACAGGCTGACCCTATACATTAAGAACATTAAAATTATTAAGACAATCAACACAAACATGAACATTTAAACATTACAATAAACATATTACATTAACAACATAAACTTCAGATGCTACAAAATGTCAATAATAGGAGCTTATTCATTTTGATATTTACACAGAAAATAATTTGTAGTCTGGATTTGAAAATATTGAGTGAGTGAGATTGTTTATAGTGTCTGCTAATTTATTCCACATTTAAAGGAGCTTGATACAAAAATAGATATTATGTTGGAATATGAGGTTCTTAGTGAGAGGTGGAGTGAAAATTGCAGCATTTCTTGCTATGATAATTATGCGATATTTGAATTCACGTAAAATATGTTTAAAAGTGATTCTGGTAAAACGCTGTTTATTACAATAAGAAACATGAAATTGCCAATTTGGTATCGTATTCTCATAAAATGTATAAATCTCTGCTTGGAAGTAAAATATTGCGTCTTAAGTATGTTGCTAAAATTTAAGAGGAGATGATCAATAATCCTTATATTAGCACGTTTTGTAATACTTATATACTCATTTCCAAATAAGTTATAGTCGTTCCCTCAGCTAGAATGCCCATAATTAAAAAAATGGAGCTACCTATGCATAATAATCATTCTTTTAAAACTTATTAGGAAGACCTTTTAATTTATACATATATTGCACATTTTTGGATAATTATTGCCAGACATATCAACATGATCTTGTCCATGATTAGGTCTATTATCATTATTATGCGCCTAAAAACTTTAATGATTGCACTTTTTAATCACAGAACTTCCAGATAATTGTCGTCCCCTAGGCATTCAAATCCGAAATTTAAACGGTTCACTGTTGCATCGATAGACATATAATTGATAAAATGTCCTTAAAAAATGGGGGGGGGGGTGGGTTACATTATACGGAGGCAATTTGAAATCAGATGTCGTGCCTTTGAAGAGTGAACTCTCAACTAGCAAAAACGTCATGACGTAGCGCTCATGCCGCATCTCGCCAACATCATATATCCGATAATTTTCATGTGGCTACAATTTTATACTGCGTGAAAGATTAAATTGATTTATGTCCCGCGAAGGAAAGAATTATATAAAATATTCGAGTTGAGAAAAATATTATTTTCATGCCTGGAAGGGGACATGAAAAAAAAAATCATAATATCAAAAAGAATAATAATAACTACTGAATTATATATGATCTATCCCCGGATTCCCTTCCGGCTCCGAAACTGATTTTGTTTTGGAAAAGCACATGAGGTGGTAACCAATTAATAGGTACTGATATGAATAAGAACTGAATATATTTCTGTTTTATTTTGGAATAAAATTTGCATTAAATTACCATAATTAATTAATGGCAGCAACAGCTTCAAAATCTGGGTAGAAGTTTAGTGTAACGCTAAGCTACGCTCTACCAATAAAGCCAAAACTAAATCAAAATTGGTCTTGGAAATGAAGAGAAAGACAGGATTTTTTTTAATTTATTATGTGATTTGAATAACATTTGCATAAATTTGCTAATTGAGTATAATTTTAAATTTGCATAATTGATCAATTTTCACAATTTTTGTGTAGAGATCTCGTGATCCCCAGCCTGCCCTATCAGCATCAAACAAAACAGAATGAAAATACGGTCAAGCAATGTGCAGAGAAGAAGCAATTTTGTTATTTTGGTGATTAATTTTGCATAATTACCATTAAGTAATGTAATGGAGTATATATATTTCATCAAAATTCTGTGTAGAAGTTTAATGTGACATAACTCAGCCCTAGCCAAATAAAGTTCACAATAAAATTGGTTGAGAAACTGAAAGGAGAGAAGCATTTTTTTTTTTGGCCGAATTTCGAAAATTTTGCATAAATTTCATAATTGATTAATTTTAAATTGCGATAATTTATTAATTTCAAATTATTGTGCAGAGCAAAGTCTTGAAGCCACGCCGACCTAGCCCTATCAGGATCAACAAACAGAATGAAATCGATCGGTCAAGAAATGTGGGAAAAAGAAGCATTTTTGTTATTTTTGGGATTAATTTGCATAAATTAACCATAATTAATCAAATGGAGTATAATTTTAAAATTCTGTGTGAAAGTTTAACTGTGCATAACTCAGCCCTACAATATAAGCAATCAAAATCAAATCGTTGAGAAATGAAGGAGAAGCATTTTTGTGATTTCGATAAAATTTGGCATAAATTAAAAATTAATGAATTTCACGATTCATGTGTACAAGTTTTAATCCCCACCTGAGGCCCTATCATATGGAAACAATCAGAATCAAAATCAGTTGAGAAATGACGAAGAAGAAGCATTTTCAAAACTGTGGACGGACGGACGGACGGAAGGACGGAAGGACGGACGGACGGACGCCGGACGCCACGCCATGGCATAAGCTCATCGGGCCCTTCAGGCCGGATGAGCTAAAAATGATTCATCGTTGTCTCAGAGCATGCTCAGAGTCGATATTCAAGTTATATCAAAATCATCTGGCTCCCTCTTTTATAGGCATAAAATGTCTTTTCTCTTACTCTTTATACGTTAAACAGAATAAAACACGGTGCAATTTAAAGCATTATCAAGGATCAGCTGTATTGTTTCATGAATGAAATTTCTTATTGCTATTATCTTAAGAACATTGCCATTGATTGTTGTGCGTTTTGCGGATTTTGCAAAGATAACCAACCAGCGGATGTGCAGTCATGCGAAGAGAACCGACATGGAGTCAACCAATAAAAATCTCGATTACTCACTAGTGTTGGTACGAACATCGAATCAACCAATAGAAATCCAGTTTACTTACTAGTGTTGATACCAGTGTTGACATCTTTGGAATCTTGCCCGTCGTTTAGATCCACACCCGTCGTGATACGAGCCAGGATGCCCCTACCACTCGTGCGGCCTTGGTAAACGATGCTGGCACTACATTCATACGTGGTTCCGGGTTCGACACCATAAATTTGTGTAAAGGTGTAGAAGGTCTCATTGGTGAGGCCGGTGATATCGGCCGCCATCTTGCTTGTACACAATACCGAGTAATCCCTAAAGAAACATCAACAACCAAAAAAGAATTTCATCAAATTAAGGTAAAACTTATTTCTCAATAAAAATTTGCTAACATAGGAGGTTTTTAAAGGCTCTGTGTCTTCGAATAACATCCTCTATTGTCCAACTGTTTGCAGTAGTTCTTATGCACTTGTCTATGGAAAATGTGTGTTTTAGTAAAATCAAATCGCCTCCAACGGGTTTTGTCGTCAAACATAATATTTCATGCTCTTTTAGTGTCTTTGACAAAGTCTAAATCTGAAGCCATGAAACAATCGTATTTTAAAATGATTATCTAGTGCTTTCAAAAAGTGAACATGTACAAGTACTCGGATTGACCACATTCACCATGTCCATTTCTCCCATAGACTTACTGTGTATAGATCTAGGCTATTTTATCCACCACCGCAGTAAAAATTGTACATTCGTGTATGTATTACCAGTGGCAGCATAAAACTTGTGTAACCCAGGGTTCTTATATGTCCATTTAAGCACTTCTATATACAGTTTGACATTCTTTTAAATTGAAGTTCCACAATGTTAGCCTATGTCATTAATCTCCGGCGCTGATAGAAATTGATCGTATAGACAGCTACACAACTAATTAACTAATTTCACCATCACCGCATTTTCTGATAAGAATTGTACAACAATGATAAAACATAAGAGAAACTTTAAACAGTATGCGTAATTCTGGGAACATTGGGGCCTAAATTACTTCCAATCTGTTGGGGGGGGGGAGCACTGGCATTTCAAAGTGTGCACCGTGCGCGTGTATCGACTTTCAAAACGGACCCTTAAAGGGTACCAACACCCTGAGTAATTGATTTGCTATACATGTAGAATATATTTGTGCCATGCCCTCTGCAAAATATTAGCATTTATGATCACTTCAATTTTTATTTATTGAGGTGTGAATGTAAATTTCAAAAAGCAAATAAAGCAAAAAACGACTTGACATAGACTAGTCGATTACCCGATACTATCAATCGATCGATCGGGCTATCGATAATTTCTCTGTCAAACGCCTTGATCGATAACAGTGCCGTTTGGCTCGAGCGGGCGCAGGAACGACGGTCCGGGGACCTATAAAAATCACCGTCGGCCAATTTTACTGGTCCGACATGGTCACTGGATTAAGCACTCTGATGTGCAATGCTTAAAACTCTATCCAACAAATTCCAAATGATGTTGATAATGTGTGTGTGCGTATGTGTGTGTGTGTGGTGGGGGGGGGGGTCTGCGAAAACTGTGCGACCAGTCCACAGTCCACCAGTCCTATAAAAACACAAAAGTTGTGTTCCCGTTTTGGGAGTGCAATTTTCATTCAAATGTTGTGAAAAGCCTTCATGATATGATTTTTGCAAAGTCATTTAATTTTGGGGTTAATTTTGAACGAAAATTGCGATTCAATTAAAATTTTTACCTCTGGTATTTTTACTTGCTTATAGGGCCTAATATTTCCTCACAGAGATTTTCTGACAATTATACAAATATAATTATACGATATACAGTGTAGGATACACATTTAGCTTTCTCATCCGAAGGGTGACATACAAAAGTCATGTACGGATTGGTTTATATTTGTGGGTAAATGGTATACTCCCTGCACATGTTTTTATGAACTTGAAAATACGTCTGCAGTGATATGTCTTGATAGGGACGCTGTATAAATGACAAAAAATGCCAACAGGTATTTTTGATCAAAAGACCCGGATCCTTTCTCGCATCAGTCTGCGGGAAGGTATTGTCATTTTATTAGCGGCGTGTAGCAACCAGAAATGAATAAACTTGAAAGGGCTAAATGTGTAAATTACTTCTCTTATTGAAAGAGGTAATTCAAATTAAATGTGGGTAAGTCCATAACAAAAGGACAGGCACGCGTCACGTATATTGCATGAACAAGAAGTGATTCTGCAAAATAATGACGTTGTGTCACCACCACACACGGTTCAATCTACCACCCAGACCCCACCACCCGGCGAGGCATGCGTAGGCCTTGGTCACACTAGCAGTTGCGACTACCTGCGATTGAGTTACGACGAGTTATCGCAGGTGATCGCCAGTAGTTGCAGCTAGATCGTGCGATTTATCGTACGACAACCATGGAAATATCTTGTGATCGCAGGTGATGGTACGATCAAAAATAGGTTTTCAAACCGGTTTGAAAACCTGGCTACGATCAATTTGATCGCAAAGAGGTGGCAAGCAATCGCCAGTGATCGTGCGGGCATCGTGCCATCACAGTACGATGATCGTGCCACTAATCGCACTTCCAAGAGTGAATTTGCATAGATACGAGAAGTGGTAAACTGATCGAGGGTAGACGCACGTCAAATGGTAGCTCATCGTAGGATAGTATGATCCTGACTTGCGAATACCTGGAATGTGATTAATGTTTTTTCGGTTAATATTTGTTGTTGCTGTTTAATAAAGTGTACGTCATTCTCGGGATCAAGTCCGGAATGAACTTCAACATCATCTTGTGCATCTTCGACGGAGGCTTCTTCTATTTCCTTCGCTACAAACTTCGCCCTCTTCCTGAGCTTTCTTGGAGGTATGTCTGAATTATACTGTACATGTAATGTACGAGTACATGTGGTCT
>JZLH01S0520688.1:0-10690 GCA_001188425.1 Eucidaris tribuloides
CGGTAACGCCTTATTTCAGGATTCAATTGGTTTGGAAAAGGTTCGAAATGAGTAGATTCAGTCAGTGTATTCCAAAACCATCGAAAAATGTCGAAATGTCGATGCGCGAAACGGGTGCGCGCGAAAAATCCGCGCGTGTACGCGCGCGCCCACAAAAATGCGCCAAATGTCCTGAAAACGTAAGGCCAGACAAAACCAGGTCGAATTGGCGTTAGTTTTAAGTTTTGACGCGCCTGGTACGCGTCCCGTCGTGACGCGCGCGCGCACGTGGCTTGCAGAGGTTTACGGGTGGGTAACTTGACCCTACCTTGACATGTGCCAAATTTGGATACGAATTCGACTTCAGTCATGCAGATATTGACATAACACAGATTTTGACAAATGACCGTCATAGATGACGTACGGATGACTTCATCACTATAAATGACTATGTCATTGTCGAGATATTGTCATGATCACATGATCTGGAAAGTTGCACATGACAGGACATGTCGTTTTGAGATATTTTGGCACAGCAAAAAAGTGTCCAAAAGAAAGAAGAAGATGAAGAAGATTGACGAAATCAATGGTGATTCCGCAACGGTTACACGTTGCGGATCACCAATTAATGACGTCTTAGCGATTTATGATAATTAAGATAAACAATAATTGGATGGCAATGTATTGCGAAAACTGCAATTGAGGAAGAGGGATCTTCTTAAAGATTTGAACAGCGCGCGTACGCGTCCGTCCATTACCCCGGCGCGCGCACGATTCATACGTCCGAAACGGTGATCCCTTGACACTGATCTTGACAGTGGTAAATTTGGTCATGGTAAATTTGGCTTCAGTCATGAGAATACTACAGAAATCCGATTTTTTCAACATGACCGTCAAGATGAGTCACGGGATCGACTGGCACCATTGACAAGATGTCATTTTTGCAGAACTTATCATGACATCCATCATAAAATTTGCAACATCCCAGGACATTCAGTCACGACAATATGGATACATTGATTCAATTAATGACGTCATAGATGACGGTCATCAGATTAACAATAACAAAGATGACAGCATGAAATCATATCTAGGCCATCATAGCCCTATCAGAAAGCAAACAAAAAACATGAAAGTCATGGGTTATTCTAGAGATTTATGGACTGATTTTAAAATGCACATTAAGTCTATGTGCGCGCCGCGTGCGTTTAACGTTTTTTGGGCGCGTTCTACGCCTTATTTTCAGGTCCAATTGGTTTGGAAAAGGTTGCGAAATGATGTAAAATTCATCGGTATTCAAAACCATCGAGAAACGGCAAATTCGGATCACGAAACGGGTGCACGCGAAAAAACGCGCGCGTACGCCGCGCACACCAAAAATGCGCCAAATGTCCTGAACGTATGCAAAACAAAATCCTAGTCGATTGGAAGCATTTTCAGATTGACGCGCCGCTGTACGGCCGTTGTGACGCGCGCGCGTCAACGTTGGCATTTGTCCAGAGGTTGACCTTGACCCGCCTTGACATGTGCCAAATTTGGTTACGTAATTCGACTTCAGTCATGAGATAATGACATAAACAGATTTGACAATGAACGTCATAGATGACGTCACAGGATGACTGAATCACAAAATGACATGTGCATTGTCGGATATGTCATGACACATGATCATGCGAAGTTGCAAACATTGACAGGACATGTCATTCTTGAGTATTTGGGACACAAAAAGTGGTCAGAAAGAAAGAAGAAGATGAAGAGAAGATTTGACGAAATCAATGTGATACGCAACGGTTACACGTTGCGATCACAACTAGATTTGAATTCGTCACTGAGACGAATTAGGTGATCGCGCTTGTCATCTTCGTTACATGGTACTCCAGTCACGAGATATGGACTAAATTTGAATTCATTTAATGACGTCTAGACGATGTTATATAATTAAGATGACAAAATGATACGATGTATCCAAACTGCAATTGAGAAATGAGGTTTTTTAAAGATTTGAAACACGCGCGTACGCGCGCCTTCAATTACGCGTGTCGCGCACATGATATTCCAAGTTGACCCCTTGACCTGATCTTGACATGTGGTTAATTTTGGTCAGTAATTTGGCCTTCAGTCATGAGATATACAAGAAATCCGTTTTTAACCATGACGTCCATAGATGACGGTCATCGGATCGACTGGTCACATTGGAAGAGTCATTTTTGAACTTATCATGACAATCATCATCATGATAAATTTCCAACATCCAGGACATGTCAGCACGAATTATGGAACATAAACATGTTGATTTTCATTTAATGACTCATAGATGACTCATCGAAAATTAAAAATAACAAAATGACGCATGAAATGATATCTAGGCATCATAGCCTATCAGTAACAGCCAAAAAAACTAGATTTGAATTCTCATGAGACGAATTAGTGATCGCGCACGTCATCTTCGTTTAGCATGTTTGAACTCCAGGTCACTGGAGAATATGGACTAAATCATTATATTCTTAAGGACGTCTTAGACGATGTATGGTATTAAGATGACAAAATGATACAGATGTATCCAACTGCATAACAAAGAATTAGAAAAATAAATGCAAACATAGACCAAGAAAAATATTAAAGAGGAATGAGGCAATTTTTTAAAGATTGCAGCGGGCGCTGTACGCGTCGCGTCATTACACGCGTGCGCGCACATGGATATGTCCAACAGTTGACCCTTTGACCTGATCTTCGACATGTGTAAATTTGTTCATGTAATTTGTTCAGTCATGAGATATACAGAAAAATCCGTTTTAAACTATTACTCATAGATTGACGCTCAACGGATGACATGGTCACATTGACAAGATGTCATTTTTGAGAACTTATCATGACACATCATCATGAAAATTTGCAACATCCAGGTCAAGCAGTCACGACATATGGACAAATAACATGTTGAATTTTCATTAATGACGTCAATAATGTACGATCATCGAGATAAAGAACAAAATGACGCATGAAATCATATCTAGGCATCATAGCCTATCAGAACAGCAAGACAAAAAACATGCAAAGTCATGGGTTATTCTAGAGGTTTATGACTGATTATTAAAATGCACGTTAAGTCTATGATTCGCGCGCCGTGCGTTCAACGTTTTCGGCGCGTGCGCCTTATTTCAGGTACCAATTGGTTCTTGGCAAAAGGTTCGAAATGACGTAGAATTCCAGTCAGGTATCAAAAACCATCGAAAAAACGGCGAAATTCGATCACGAAAACGGTGCGCGCGAAAAAACGCGGCGCGTACGCGCGCGCGACGAAAAAATGGCCCAATGTCTTGAAACGTATGCAGACAAATCCTAGGTCGCATTGGAGCATTTTTAAGATTTACGCACCCGTACGCGTCGTCGTGACGCGTGCGGCGCCGTGGCTTTGTCCAGAGCGAGACTTGACCCGACCTTGACATGTGCCAATTTTACGTATTTGACTTCAGTCTGAGAATATTGACGATAGAACAGATTTGCACAAATGACGTCATAGATGAGTCACGGATGACTGATGCACAAAATGACATGTCATTGTCGAGACATTGTCATGGACACATGATCATGGAAAGTTGCCAACATGACAGGAACATTCATTCTTAAGATATGTTGGGACACAAAAAAGTGACCAGCCAAAGAAGAGATTGCAAGACGAAGAAGAAGAAGAAGAATAGATTTGAATTCGTCAGCTGAGACGAATTTAGGTGATCCGCACGTGTCATCATTAGTTACAATGTAACTCCAGGTCACGAGATATGGACTAAGATTCGATTTTCATCAATGACGTCTTAGACGGACGTTATGATAATTAAAGATAACAAAATGATGTAATGTATCCAAACTGCAATTTGAGAATGAAGGAGATTTTTTCACAAGATTTGACACGCGCGTACGCGTCCGTCATTACGCGCGTGACGCGCGAACGATGGATATGTCCAACGGTTGACCCTTGACCTGACTTGACATGTAATTTGTCATGATAATTTGGGTTCATGTCATGAGATATTACGAAAATCCGTTTTTTTAACAGTATGACGCATAGATGACGTTACGATGACTCCGTCACATTGACAAGATGTCAAATTTTTGAGAACTTATACAATGAACTTCATCATGAAAATTTGCAACATCCCAGGACAATGCAGCACGAAATATGGACCTACATTTGATTTTCAGTAATGACGTCATAGATGACGTCATCGAGATTAAAATAACAAATGAGCCATGAAATTCATATCTAGGCATCATAACCTATCAGAATAGTAACAAAAACGTGCAAGTTATATGGGTTATTCTAGAATTTAGGCTGGCATTCTTAAAAATGCGGCACGTTAAGTCTATGTGCGCGCGCTTGCGTTTTAACGTTTCGGCCGTGTTACGCCTTAATCAGGATCCAATTGGGTTTGGAAAAGGTTCGAAATGATGGAGAATTCAGTCAGCTATTCAAACCATCGAAAAAAACGGCGAAATTGATCAGAAAACGGGTGCGTGCGAAAAACAGCACGCTACGCGTGCCGCGACCAAAAAATGCGCCCAAATGTCCCTGAAACGTATGCAGACAAAAATCACTAGTCGATTGGCCATTTGTTAAGTTTTGACGCGCCGATACGCGTCCCGTCGTGACGCGCGCGCGCCACGTGGTTTTTTGTCCGAGGTTGACTTGGCCCGACTTGACATGTGCCAAATTGGTTACGGTAATTTTGGGGGAACCCTTTTTCAAGTCTTTTTTTCATGAGACTATTGACATAAAACAGATTTTGACAAATGACGTCATAGAATGACGCACGCGATGATGATCACAAAATGACAATGTCATTGTCGAGACATTGTCATGACACATGATCATGGGAAAGTGCAACATGACGGACATGTATTCTTGAGATATGTTGGCCGACACAAAAAGTGGTCAGGGGAAACTAGAGAAGAAGACAGAAAAAGAAGAAGAAGAATTTTTGACCGAAATCATGGTGCATCCCAAACGGTTACACGTTGCGGATCACAACAAGAGAGATTTTGACGAAATCAAGTGATCCGCACGGCTTACACGTTGCGGATCACGCAAAATATGAAAGTCCATGGTTATTCATAACGAGTTATTACTGATTTTGTAAAATGGCACGTTAAGTCTATGTGCGCGCGCGGCGTTTTAACGTTTTCTGGGCGCGGCGCCTTATTTCATGTCCAATTGGTTTGGAAAAGCGTTCGAAATGATGTAGAAGTTCAGTCAGGTATTAAAAACCATCGAAAAAACGGCCGAAATTCGATCACTAGAAACGGCCGTGCGCGCGAAAAAACGCGCGCGCTTAACGCGCGCGCACCAGAAATGCCGCAAATTGCTCTGAAACGTAATGCGAGACAAAATCCTAGGTCAATTGGAGCAAATTTTTACAAGATTTGACGCGCCCATACGCGTCCGTCGTGACGCGTGCGCGCACAGTGGTGCTTTGTCCAAAGGTTGACCTTGGACCCGACTTGACATGTGCCAAATTGGTTACTAATTCGACTTCAGTCTTGACGATATTGACATCTAAACAATTTGACAAATGACGTCATAGATGACTCAGATGACTGATCAAAAAAACTGACACGTCATTGTCGAGACATTGTCATGACACTGATCATGGAAGTGCAACATGACAGGACATGTCACATTCTTCAGGATATTTGGACACAAAAAAGCTGGTCAGAAAGAGGAAGAATGAAGACGAAGAAGATTTGACAAATCAATGTGATCGCAACCGTTACACGTTGCGGATCACCAAAGAAGAAGATTTTTGACGAATCAAATGGTGAATACCGCAACGGTTTACACGTTGCGGATCACCAATTAAAACTTCTCGCATCGCCATTTCATAACTTATCATTAACATTACATAGCAGCGATCTCTGACGAACGACTAACGAGCTTTGCGTACGCCTAAGCGTACACTCTGCGAATTCAAATCGATCACATGGTGTCTGTGTGCACTGCAATTTACAAACATCAATACTATCTGAACTCGACGTTATTTTTGTCCCATCATTCGAAGTTTGGGTATCTTATTTCCCCCAGTATGCGAAATCCAAGGAGGCAAGATTTGTATATATGTTAATAGGTATAACAGGTTAAGATTAAAACATAACAGCAAATGGGACCACCAAAATTACTCATATGGTATATTCGGTGCAAATTGATATGAAGCAATCTTTACCGCCAATTTAAATATTCATGCGTGACAAAAATAGTAATAACTGCAAATCTGGGCCACCGGTTAAGTTAATGATAAGCTCAATTTTTGCAACAACGTGTTGTATGTTGGGAATTTTGCGTTCCAAATAATGAACCTCATTGAATTTCATGGTAACTTAATTTTTATAGAAAATCTTCTTTATGTCATTTAATGAAAATCTGGAAATTTGAGTAATGTAGAATTTCAGCCTATATGATCTTTAAACAGTATTGTAAAACTGTTATGAGGAATGACAAACATTATTTTTGATCAGGGCTGCTGTGCATGAACGTTTCCGGAGAATAAAATCTGATACAATTTAGTATTTTGACAGAGAGTTTTTTTCCCCGCGACGGTATGAATGAATATACCTAAATTAGATAAACACATTTTTCAATATTACCCAGAGACATTTTTCCTAGTTATAAACATTTTAGCAACAACCCCTGGGGCAAGGGTTGTATTTTTTTTTGCGCAAACACAAGACACACACACACACACAACACACCACACACACACACACACACACGACACACACACACACACACACACACCACGTCAGTACACACACACACACACACCACTCCAGATACGGTACGTGCAAGCACAATCTAGCATAACAGCAGATAGCCACCATGATGGACATGAGAAGTAAATATTTATTTTTAATTCGCTACACAACACCAAAACGTGCGCGGGGAAAGGGTCTCACTTATGTCGATCATGAAATGTATTGGCGACTTACGCTTCCTCTTGTGACGAATAAAACGTTCGCAGTGCAACTCAGAGCGTACGCGCTGACGGCATGGCATTGTTACTTATCTTCTTCTTCTTCTCTTGCGTATGAGGCAATCTGCTAAAGCTAACATCACTAAGGTTCGCCGGATCCAGATCAATGGTGGCAAAAGCTTGGATTTGGTGAGGTCATGGTAGGGCTCCCCAGGTGGACCAAGCATCGGGCATTCGCGACATGCATGTGTTTCGACGTCTGTTGAGAGCCACCACACAGGCATGTGGTGAAGGTCGGAGGCCCCAGTGTCATGCTGGCGTGAAACGGCCCGACTTCCGCGTGCAGTCGGTTCAGAGGTAACCCACTCTTTGCGTGGAAAACCGGCTCCTGTGAGGGTTTTCGTTCCAGGGAGGACCCTCAGTCTGGCAGTTTCGCCGTCTTGTGCATCATTTTCCATTGACCTTCCATAAGGTTTAAGTCGGAGTCTAGGAGTTGAGGCTGCTTGGCGTGTAAAGCGACGAGATCGTAGACGTTGGCGCCAAGGTTTTGAGCTGTTAAGGTGCGGCATGCAGGAGGTGAGAAGTTTCTTGGAGCTGACTTTCATTAGACGAGGGTTGAATGTGGTGGTGCCTGCGAAGAGCAGGAGGAGCAATTCCAGAGAGGACAGGGAGGTACTTCACGGGGTTGTCCGTATGGCATCCAGTCCACAATCTCATCGGGCATTGAGGGTAGCATCAGTTTTTTTAGCATGGGTACTGCCGCACCATGGCTGAGCAGCATATTCTGCAGGCACTATTAGCGAGTGCCAGCTGCTCCGCTGTTCGCAGAGTACTTGTATGAGTCCCGCAGGAGGACCAGCAAGACGGACGGCAACGAGATTGTCCTGATGCAACTTTACACGCAGTTCCTCGATGTGTTGTCTGAAGGTGAGTTGTCTGTCTATTTTACCCCAAGGTAGGTTGGGGTACTGTTACATGGGAGCGTTGCAGACATCAAGCTTTGACTGTAAGCTGGCGATGGGCCTCCTTGTGTTAAGGGTGAAGGTGTTGCAGTAGTTTTTAGTGAAGAACTCAAGCACTTGAGTTCATTCCCTCAGATATGCAGGGCGAGAGCATCCATGTCTGAAGATAGAGTGTTCTCTACAGTTCTTCCAGCTTTTTCGTCGAGTACAGCGAGTGCGGGTCATCTGTCGTATGCATACTTGGATGATGAGGTAGGAGGGAGATCGACTGGTGTATGATGTGAATAGTGCCGGAGGCAAACTGAACCTTGGGGACCCGTTTCTTAAGTCGGTGCGCATTCATGACCTGTCATCCACTTGTCTTGAGGATGAAACTGCGTTGGAGATGAATATTGCCAGATGAATCGAGCAAGGTGGGCGTCGGGTGATGCGTAGTAGCCTTCAGCAGTATAGGCCTGATGCCATACTGTATCATATGCTGCTGTAGTCAACCAAGATCACGCCCGCCTTGAGTCCCTTGTTCAAAAGCTGCGCCTCAATATCATACATAAGATTGACGATCTGGTGGACAGTGCTCCTACCACACGAAATCCAGCTTGCTCATCAGGTAACTGAGGGTCGATAACAGGTTCGAAACGGCTAGGAGGAGTCTTTCCAGGAGCTGAATGGACGCACAGCGGAGCGAGATGGAGCGCATGTTCTTCGGGATCGTCAGTTGGGCTTGTTGCGATTTGGTATAGGCGACGACTGTTGCCGTACGCCAGGATCTTGGAACAGTCCGTTTTCCCCCCCCTGGTTCAAGAGAAGTTGGAAGAAAACCCCTAGCCATTTCCAGACATCGTGGGCCGCAGTGAATGAGAAACTCTGGGGTGGTATGTTATCTGACCCTGCCTTTCCACTCTTGAGCCTGACGAATGTGCTAGTAGAGCTTCTGAATGGTGAAAGGATGTAGAGAGAAGCCATCAACGACCAGCGAGCCGCCCACAGGGCAGATTTTCTTGTTTAATGTGGAGGCGAGTGTTTTCCTGCTTGGCGCCTTTGAATCTCCCATTATCCACAAGTTAGCTGGCATGGAGTTTTGCAAACACAGCGGCATCTGTTTGGGTTTTGCGCTTTCTGCTGTCAGACGGTGAAGGTTTTCCAGGCTAGCCTACTAGAGAGTGTGAGAAGTCGATACCTTCCACGGTCTCCTCCGCAGCGCTCTCTGCGTTTCGCGTCTAGACAGTCAGTAAGTGGCAGATGGCTTACCAGCTGCCTCTTCATCTCCAGGTTGGCGAGTAACAAGTCTTCATTGAGAGGCAGTCATTCATCGTCCCAGAGTGGAAATGTAGCACTTACGGTACCACGGGCGGAATGGTGACTGTTCGCTGCCATGATGAGACTGGTCAGCAGACAGACGAGTATGCATGCTCCACATTGGCCAGTTGAGGCGGTGGTAGATTGTCGACACGCTGCATCCATCAAGACTTTCAAATCGGGTCGCAGTCGGCTTGCCGAAAGTTCCACCCTTACGGGCTTGGTAAGTAATTGGTGAGATATGGACTGTCTGACTCTGATTAAGCGAAGGCCTGTGTTGCTGAATTTAGGAAGCTCGTCTGAGGATGATGCGTAAGGAGCTGAGCCAACTAGCTTGACAAAGGCTAGGTCTGGGTTGGAGTAGTGTTCCAGGCCGGAGCTGAAAGCTATCTCCGTTGCTTGGGGTCAAACAGAAGGTGCATGCCAGCAGCTGTGCCCAGTCTTCTAGGTGTTTGCCCATCTGAGTTATCGATTGAAGAATAGCCCCAGGTTGTGCTGCGGCAGTTGAAGTCGCGGCATAGATACAAGGAGTGGGAAAAACTGAATTGAGTCAAAGTTAGGAGTCTGAGCGGAGGCTGGTTTGTAATGTTAAACAATTTGTAACTCCTTCGACCTCAGTAGCTCCCATTCCCAGGCTCGAATCAGCGGCAGAGTACCAAAGTCTCGCCATGTTGACGGAGTTGTCTCACGAAGCGTTCGATACTATGGACATCATCTCTGTATGGGCTGCTTGGGCCAAAACCAAGGGATCTTGTCAGGGTGGACGCATCTTTGGAGTGAGTCCTCCTGAAGAGAGGATGACAGTAACCGGTGTAATTGGAGTAGGTGTTTCGTGACAGATATCTTGCTTGGTTAATACCTTCTACATTAGTTGGCAGGACTTGATATCCATCGGCGTGACATCTAGCTGGCTGCCTGCCTGAACAGGGCACATGTTTCCGGATGTTGGGTAAAGCCAGGACTGCCGACTGATGAAAACTCATTTGTAGAGACGTAGAAGAAACACATAAGTAGTAGTAGCAGTAGTCTCTGATGTTGTCTTTCGCCGCTGAGTCAACAAGGATTAGTTGGCCGCAGTTACCAGCGGGCCTCACCACGAGGAGGTTAGACAACATGAGCCCCAATGGCTTGTACGTTTGGCATACGTCGAAAAATTTTATGCATGCTTAAAATTTTTCAACGTACGGAACGAACAACAGCGTACTGTTGTGTATTAAAACCGACAACAACGACGTCAAAACGATTCCCAAACGAACTTATAGCGTATGCCGACGAATGTCAAAATGTTACATACGCAATGGATACGCAATGCCAATTGTGACGGCGCCTTAAGGCGTCGTCAGACTATGACGAATTGGCATTGCGTACCCCGAACGAATTGAAAAATTCCAAATACGCACAACATTCCCAGCGAATGAATTCCGCATGGGTGAATTCAACCGAATCGAACGTACTGACAGCGAATCAAAACGAATCAAAAACGTCTCCATC
>JZLH01S0520694.1:9091-33101 GCA_001188425.1 Eucidaris tribuloides
CTGGTCCATTCTGATTTGAAAAGGGAAGTGAGGACAAAATTTTACAATAAATATCTTGCTTCAGTCATTTCATGGAAGTTGACATGTTCAATAAGAGGGAAATTTGTAGAATGACACAGCATACTTAACCCCTCTGAATCTACATCATTCTAATGCTATGCTCATGTAATGCATACCATCTTTACATATAATGTCATTTTAGAATGAAAAGTACATTGTACAAAGCCTATGGCATTAGCGACTTTTGTCCCTCTCAAGCGTTTGGAGTTCTCATTGAGTTCCTTCATATTATTAATCAAGATATACTCTCTGATGTAGTTTTTATTTTTTCCATTCTCTGAACTTATTAAAGTAGAACTTTTTTTGCCCTCTGACTCATTGGAGTTACTAGCCTGTTTTCAAACAATATAGCTCACAACCAGTTTTAGTAGTATATCACATAAGTGATGTAATTATTGATGATTATTGTAAAGAAAATATCCATAAATGTTTACGTATATGTGGACAGATATATGAATAGATAAATGGGCAGACAGATAGTTAAATAGACCCTTGTACATAATCTTCTCTGACACTGTAGAATAGAAATAGAAGTTTTCCATGATCTAAAAGGTCATATTCAGTGATCATTGATAAATTCAACCAAAATGTGGAAAATGATGAGAAAAGTCAAAAGCAAAAGGCTTAGAGGGATGGAAAGAGGAACGATACTGAATAGTATCGAAGGATGATTTTTGTACCAAAGGGTGAGGGAAAGGGCCCAAGATAGAGGAGGATGGAGTATTTACTAGATATTAAACCTACTGAACAACAGTACACTACAGACGACTTAATCGTCACATGGCCAGCAGAAGGGCCCTAGCATATGTTCCCGGCAAATTTCCTATAATTTGAGAAATATTGCCTAATTTGACATTTGCACTTAACAGTCTGACAGAAGGATCTAAAAATAACACACTACTTTTGTGAAAAAAGGCCAATGGTTTTCAAATTGCAGGCAATTTCAGGTTAAAGCCCTTTTGCCAGCCATTAAACATATTTCCATGATTCTTTTCCCCAAGTCTTACAACCTTATTCTGGAAGCTTACGGTACAGAACGGGGGATCCATAACATAATTGACTCTTAACGTGCCGAAGTCGCAGATCTGCACCAAAAAATATACGTAAAGTCCACAGAGATTTGAATCCCCTGGCTTGTTGAGAGTTACACTCAGTTACCTCTACAATCGGGACTCGTTGATCTTGAGTGGGAGAGATGAATCTTGGCGGGTTGTTGGCACCAAGGTAGCTGACATTGATGTAGACTGTAACATTACTCTGGAGCGAGGGTGTCCCATCATCGCGACCGACGACGACCAGCGTATAGTCCCTCACCAACGGGGAATCCAGGGGGTTTGCCAGGGAGATCAGTCCGGTACGGTTGTCGATAACAAATAGATCTGGAATGTGGAAAAGAAACCAAGATGGTACGTTAATTCCACCCTCCTTTGTAGTCATATTTGTATGACCTTTGGCATGAAAGGTCAATGCTAACTGTGACCTTTTATCATGATACCCTAATAAAGTCGCTTTCCTTAGCTTTGGTGTGTGTGACTTTATCAGGGTATCGTGGTGACGGGTCACAATTGACATCTAATTAAAGGTAAATGACATGATTGGGGGTAGTCCTCAACTTGGGCTGAAACTACTCTAGAATCAAGTAAACTATGCCAGGATTATCTTGTGAAAATCTTGTAGTCAAACATTGACTCATTCTAGAATAACTAATGTCTCTTGTCTCTCATGGCAGGCAAATCTGCTGTGTGGCTTTCTATGGGTCTTATTTTTATCATCCCGGAAAAAAATAAAATACTAGTATGTTCATGCTTGATTCTCCTTAAGTAAAGGATGTGGAAATAAGGCTATTTAAAGATGGTGGGTTAATTTCCACATTTCATTTCATATTCACACTTTTTATGACCTTTGATATGAAAGGTCAATTTTAATGGACATCATAATATCCTGGAATGTAGACAGGTCAATTCTAATCCACATCTAAATAATCCGGAATCTAGACAAGACGCCAAGATGGTAAGTTACCTGTGATTTCCATATTTCTTTTGAATGACCTATGACATTAATGGTCAAAGGTAACATCCGAATAAGCTGGGATGTGGACAAAAGGCATTGCCACATTTCTTTCGTGTCCACAACATTTTCTGACCATCGACCTCCATCATCACATACTAGTAAAATCACATAACATCATTTATTATCAGACCATGAAGAGGTCAGATTGCCCCAGGAGGCTTACCGTAGAGGTTGCAGTGAAACCACCCGTCGCAGGCCGGGGGTTGTACGCACCAACCTGCAGCACATAATTACTCATCTGCGCGCGATCCAGTGATACCAATGTCTGAATGGCCCCAGTTAACAATTAACAGGTCTATTTTGTGAACATTTATCAAAATGTACTTGTAACTTCTACTAGTACTTACTCATATCATTCCCAGAGACGATGTAATAAAAGACGATTCCATTCTCGTCCAAGTCTGGATCCTCAGCAAACACCTGTATGTTACCCATGCTGGACGTCAAGACACTACGGTATGGATCCTGTTGAAACGTGGGAGTGTTGTCATTCACATCTCGAACGAGAATGGAGACCTGTGTGTATGTAAGATGACGGTAACTGAGTTTTTGTACAGCACTATTCCGTAAGATTAACCAATATTCATATTTCTCAATCAAAGCTATTTCAAACAATAATCAGGGAGATATTGAGCTTTGTGCTTGTCAGGATGATGAAAGACCAGTCAATTCCCAGGGGGGATTCCTCTGCCCCCTCCTCCTCCTCTTCTTCTCCCCTCCCCACCCCTTCCCTCCTCTTCTTCTCCCCTCCCTCCTCCTCCTCTTCCTCTTCCTCCTCTTCCTTCTTCTTTTTCATCTTCTCCTCCTCCTCCTCCTCTTCCTCCTCTTCCTTCTTCTTTTTCATATTCTCCTCCTCCTCCTCCTCTTCCTTATTCATTATCATTAATATTATCATCATCAACATGATAATCATCATCATTATCATTATTGTTAATATTAATAATATTATTATCAACTTCATTATCGCTGTCACAGTGTCACTATCAATTAATCATTATCATGAACATGAACATCATTAGCATCATCATTACAATGATTATTATTATCATCAGCATCATCATCATCATCACATACTAGTAAAATCACATAACATCATTTATTATCAGACCATAAAGAGGTCAGATTGCACCAGGAGGCTTACTGTAGAGGTCGCAGTGAAACCACCCGTCGCTGGCTGTGGGTTGTACGCACCAACCTGCAGTACATAATTACTCATCTGCTCGCGATCCAGTGATACCAATGTCTGAATGGCCCCAGTCGATTGGTTGATGGAGAAGATGTTGGTGTAGTTACTGGAGAGGATGGTGTAGATGATGTCCGCATACCTCGGATCGGTGTCGCCGTCAAAAGCGCTGACCACACCCACAACAGAGGCTGATGGGAAACAATGTTCATTCAGTTATTTTAACTCTTAATGTGCCGATCTGCACCAAGTAATACACATAAGTCCAAACAGCTTTAAATACCTTGGCATGTTAAGAGTTAAGCATAGTTTTACCCTATTCCTGTCATACTGAAACTGGGCTTAACACAGGGTATGGGATTAAAACAGGTAATATTTTTACTATGAAATCTAACTAGCATGATTAACTGGGTATGACTCACAATCCCAAGTCAATTGCAAGGGGTTTTTTTACCCAAGAGTTTGCACTTTAATTCCTCATGCGTGTATGTACCCAATCTGATCTGCAATTCTGAAGTTGTAGTGGTAATGAGAGGAAATCACACACATATGATGCATGGTGGTCCACCTCTGAACTTGACCTTTCAACTTCCAAATCTAATAATTCATCATTGTACCATGTTATTTACATCATCCAAGTCTGAATAAAATCTAATCAGTGGTTCATAAGTGATCACCATTACAAGCCAAAATCAGACTGTAAAAGGCCCTGTCACCTTTAACCTCTCAACTCCAAGATCTAAATCAGTTCTTTGTTGCATCATAGTTCATACTTGACTCAAGTTTCTTTAAATTCTGATCAGCCATTCTTAAGTTACTGTGGTAACCAGTCCAAATTAAACATTTTTTTAGGCATTGTGACCTTGAACTTTCTACTCCAAAATCTAATCAGTTCATTGGTGCATCATACTTCATACTCAACCTAAGTTTCATTGAAATCTGATCAGCTGCTCTCAAGTTACTGCAATAACAAAAATGTTTTAATGAACAAATGGACAGAGGAATGTATATCCAGAAAGACAACCCAAAAACATGATGTTTTGCCTCCAGCTATCTTCTGTGTGGAGGCATGAAAAAAATTCTCTACAGGAATCAAAAGGCCTTTTGCTTTGAATCAGGTAGTGACATATCATTCTTTTTTATGTGTAAGATTATACTGCATGCATATTGATTTCATTGTTACCTGGTGGTTCATTTTCAGGGATGGAGAAACCGTATGGATCCTGGAGAAAAAATGGATTTTGATCGTTGGTGTCAGTCACGTTGATCACAACGTATGTCACCGAAGACTGCCCTCCACTGTCCGTAACCTGGACAGTCAAGTTGTAGGTGGTAGTAGTCTCGTAGTCCAGGGGTTTAATTGGTCTGATTTCTCCAGTATTAGCTAGATTGACAGAAAATAACAATAAAACAAATTATTGTATCACAACAAAGAGTTTGAAGAAAATGCACCGACATTTCTGCAGCTTTGCATTCGGTACGTAACTTTAACAGAATTCAGAAATAGACATGAACAAATGTTGATATTTGCTTAACTCTTTTAAAACTATGAAAACAAATGAGTATTAAAAGCTCAGTGGCATGATTGGGAGAAATAAAAAATGCCTTTTGAACCAAACTGGTTGAAAGATAAACCAAATGTACACCAGCTGGAGTGGATCTCCTGACTGGAATGATTTGTCTTGAGTTTGTTTACTAAAGGAGAATCAAACATGAACAGACCAGCAGTTTAATTTCATCAAGGCACAATAGATTTAATCCCCAAAGAAGGCTACACTACAAATTTGTCTGTTACAAGGCATACTGATGGGCATTATTTTAAAATGAGTCAACTTTTGACTACAAAATTAGCACAGTAGAATCCCTGCATAGTTTACTTGATTCTAGAATAGTTCTTACCCCAAGTTCAGGACTACCCGCAACCACGTAATTTACCTTTAAGGGTAATTTGAAAAATAAATGAAATTCTTTATGTAATATGACTTTCAGTATTTCTTTTATTCAAATTTTTCATATTGCTAATGAAACATGTCCACATGATGCAACTGTCCAAGAGTATTATGTCAACATGAATCATGGCTTTCAGCCAGTTAACCCATTGGAGACTAAGTATGAGTTAACTTGTGTTGGATTCTATGGAAACTGTGTGTTATAGTGAAATCAAATCGCCTCCAGCGCTTAAAACTTGAATACCAAATGACAACAATATTTCATAAACTTCACCACTTACAATCAATTAGGAACGTGGAGTTTGTATTGCCGCCGATGATCGCATAAGTGAGGTCGCTATTCTGGTCGGGATCCACGGCAACGACCGTGATGATGGTGTCACCAAACTCCCCCTCGGAAGTCTGAACAGGATAAATCGGCTCTGGAAAGACCGGTATGTTGTCGTTGATATCCTCTATCGTAATTACGGACACCACAGAGGTTTCCAAGTTGGGATTACCACCGTCATATATCTAAGATGAGGGAAAAATTAGGAAAAGGAATAAATGTTTGGTACAATGAAAGTGAAAGATACAGTTTGAAACTTGCAATCTTTGGTGACTGAATGCTTTTCCACTTGCACTTGTTGAGTTAAGATGCAGGTATGATGAAGTACCCCCAAAAATTATTAAATAATTTTTATGGAAAGAATAAACTCCCCCAACCCTGCCAAACAGTTTGAAGATCAGAACGATACCTAAGAAGCATATACTCCTTCTTTTTCCTGCATATTTTCAGCTTTGTTAACTCTAAATGAAAATTGTTTTAATATACTTTAAGTGGGATTTTCAGCCATTTTTTGGGGGAAAGGGGCGGGGGGAAGGCAGCGGAGTTCCTTACCATGGAAGGAGATAAACCACCCTCCCCGACACCATCCTCAAGAAGTTACTGATGCTCACACACCCCCCCCCAAACCCCTGGCAACTTTTCAGTAGCTGTTGATGCTCATGGTCTCTGCTAATAATACACACACTTAAACACAGCATTGAAACCAAAGTAAATATCTCTAACATTAATGTGTACCCTAGGAAAATGAAACTGTTGTGGGAAAAACTTATCCAGCTGTTCACTACATATCATAATTTTACTTTAGATGACTACAACTATGTTAATTTTTAGACTGGAGGACATTTCCACTTACGGTGACGTTGAGATAGACGACAGATGGGTAGGATGCATTGTCACGATCCAGGGGTCCAGTCGTCACTATCTGGCCAGTGGTGGAATTGATGATGAACCAGGTAGTTCCAACTATCGTGGTAAAAAAAAAATCATGAATAAACATATCTAAGAATTTGAAATCTTCCTTCATTATCTACGATTTCTGAGACTCATGAAGACACTGGAAACAATTGTAAAGGAAAGCTGTGATGAATTAAACATACAGTTATATACTTCTCTACTTTGACAAAAGAAAGTAAGTGACAAATCACTCAAATGTGAGTTAATGGTGTTTTTGAAACATCCTAATCATGCTGTACCTTCAGACAAAATTTGGAGGAGAAATAATGGTTCTATTAACTCTTGACGTGCCGAAGTCGCAGATCTGCACCAAATAATACACATAAAGTCTATAGGGGTTGAAATCCTCTGGCATTTTAAGAGTTAAGAGATATTTAAGCAATGAGAAATGACACTTTTGTTACTTGCTTCCTTTTACCAAAGGAGGGCAGTATTATATTGCACGCAAATATTGCACAACTTGTAATCATTATCAGATGAGTCTGATACATTCATGAGGAGTGCAATATTTTATGTGGTCATCAAAACTCATCCCTCAAATATTATAATTATCTAAGTACACTTTATCTCCATGATTGATGCATGTTAAAACTTAGATAATGATCAAGTATATAAGTTGGGTTTTAGAATACATACCTGGTGGCTGGGCTCCAGTAATGACATAGATAAGAGACTGATTGGGGTCATCGGGGGAATCAGGGTCAACTGCGACAATGACCCCAACCACATCTCCTGCGCCCCCTCCTTCCGTGACAGTAAACGGAAACTCATTCTGGGCTGGTTCTGGTGGGTGCTCATTTGTATCAGTCACAGTGATTACAACCTAAGGTTAAGAATATTATGAAAAAATTCAAACAAAAGTGAAGAATTTTAAAAAGTGGGTGTGGTGCTAATGTGTGTTTGGTGGAATTAGTGGAATAACGGATATTAATGAAACATACTGCAATTCAATTACATAATTGGGACCTATTCTGCATTTGTAAGATAGTACAAATAATAAGTTTCAGATTGAATTCACTAGCATATTATGGTATGTTCTAAAATTCGAACAGATATAATGTGCACCAAATATATCCGTGATCGACCAATACGACCTCACAAATTTGTGATCCCCTTTTTAGACACAATTTATTCTCATTTATCCCCAGAAAAACTGAATGCACTTGCTCTCTTTCACTCTGTATTAAATTAATGTGCAATCTGTGTGTGGGCTTAATTACACATGTATACATGCAGCTTTTCCTATAACTCTCCTTTAAATATAAATCACCTTCACAATAAATACAAACAACTTAGCATGTAGCAATGATACATATGAGGAACATAACACCTAGATTCACTGCAATTTTATTAACACAGATTTTTGAATAGGCACACACAATGAACAAAGAGATTAATTTGGTATGCAAATAATGATATACACTACAATATTGACCAGTGTGTGTATGTGTGTCTATTTGTACTACTCACCGTAGTTGAGCTACTCCTGCTATCCTCCGAGTCACCAGGGTTATCCTGAGCAGTTACAATGAGTGTATATTCCGACTGAGTCTCTTTGTCCAGTGGCTCCAGTAAGGTGATCACACCCTAAAGTGGAAAATAATTGGAAATTCTTGCAATTAACTCATTGAAATAATACATTACATTTATATGTATATGTAAATTGGTAAGTACTGCAAGATTCCATGACATTTTGCTCTGACGATAATTTCATGCACTAACCCTGACCTCAACCCTAACCCTAACCCTAACTTTGGTCTTCTGAAATATTGTCACTGGCGCAACTGTCACTGGTGCAAATGTCGGGTTACCGTATTGCAAATTAAGTGAAAACATGGGTGAGGAAATTTAAGTTGTATTTTGATGTCAATTTGACATAAAAGGAAACTAATTTGGAGCCAACCCACTCTGGTAATACTAACACATTTTTTATATTTGCAAATATCAAACTATTTCATGAAAACTTTCAAGCCAAGCATACTGTATACTGTCTCCATATTCACAAAATTGAATTAAAAAAAAATGCTATATAATATGAGGAGGGGGAAGAGGTACTCCTAGACCAAGCAACCCCCCCCCCCCGAATTGTTTTGTTTTGTTGATATACCACTTTTTTAACCACTGCCATCATATAATAAAACTGTGAACTTAATCTTCGGTTTCAGTACCTAAAATATCAATGTAAATAATACTCACAGTGGTAGCATTGATGGTGAATTTCCCATCACCACCAAGGAGACTGTACGTCACCAGCCCATTGCCACCCACGTCGCCATCCGTCGCAACCACACTGATCACAACTGTGCCGACCGACTCGCTCTCGTTGATCGAGGCGTCGTATCGTGATAATTCGAAGACGGGATTGTTGTCATTGTTGTCTACGATCTCTATGGTAACGGGGATGCTGGTGTTGAGGGAGGGGTTTCCCCCATCGATGGCCAGAAGGGTGAAGTTGACCCAGGGTTGTACCTCACGGTCAATGGCCACCTGGAGAGTGAGCTGACCTGTGGAACAAAAATGACACAAACATTTTTCATTTGGCAGTCAGTCTCCTTCGTTTATGTGTATACATGCACACACAAGACATTCCAGAATTTAACACTAGCAATGCAAAATGTGGATTGCTTTCATTTATTTCTATAGTAATACGAAATGCTTTTACATGAGCCCGAAAATTGGTAATTATTTATAACTAGTGGCACAGCCATGACCTTATAACATCAAGATCGGGTAATAATTTTTCCCCAATGACTTAACCCTGAAAAGGCTGGGGGGGGGGGGCGGAATCCGCCACCCTAGACGTTATTCCTGCAAAAATGTCGCGACGCGCGAAGGCAGTTGCCACGCGTTTCATGATACTTATTCTCTCTGAATGTCGCGCATCTTGAGACCAAAATTTGCGACGTCCGGGGTACGCGTTCCAAGTTACGTAACATTTTGTACTTGCATGTCAGCCCCAAAAATCGCTCAAAAACGTGATTTTGTGTACATTTCCAATACAAAATTGTGTTTTCAGCCAAAATTCATAAATATATGATTAGTTTTACCTTTTATGGTTGAAATTAATTAATTTTGTGCTGTTTTATGACCGCAAAAGTGGCTCCGACGACAAAATTTTCATCAAAAAAAACAACAGAGAACAAAAAGCTTGAAAAAAACAAGAAATACATAAGAAATTGAAAAACAATAAAATACATAGGAATCAATTTTGAATTCCGATTTTTTGCAAGTAAACTTGTTAGGAATGCTTATAAAGAGTGCTCAGACACAAAAATTAGCAGGTTGGAGCTTTAATTAGTGATTACAGCTTAATTATGATTTTTATGCATATAAATTTAGCATAATTAATTGATTTGAAGTTAATTCCTGGTAATTAACTATACAGTCTTGTAGATTACGTGATTGGGTAACGTCGTGCCGATTTTACGGGCGATTTATCGCGTCGCCGATAGCGATCGACGGCTGAGATCGTCAGGGGGGGGGCGAAATCCCCCCCCCCCTCCCCCAGATAAAGCATAGCCAAAAAAGCCCAGCCTGATTAGGGTTAAAAGATAGGAGGAATTGGAAGTTAACATATTTTATCAATTTACAATGTCCTATTAACCTGATTTCATGGGTGTTATTACATCAAAGACAGAAATTGGGGACCGTTTGTCATCACATGCCCTCTTGCAGTGAGAACTGACCTTTTTATTATTGCTAAACTTAAAAGCAATGGCTGATGACAGAATTGTTAACCCGTTGATTCTGAGATTCTGAAAATCCCAAACAGTTAACACAGGATACATCCGGTTCCCGTAGCCAACGGGTTAAATGACTCAAGTACACATACACAAAATGAGGGAGGGTGAGCAACTCTTGCATTTTCACCTTCAAAATGTACATTCTTTGAAAAATGGTTCCTAGCCATGACGCATATGAAGGTAGGATCCACTTCTTGTGTTTAGGCATCCCATATTTTGATTTTCAAAACCTGGTCACTCTGGATGGGTGTAGCATGAGAATCTTTACCTGTAGTGGGGTCAATGACCACTGGTAATCCTGACGCGTCACCAGCGATCATGTACGTCACCATTCCATTGACACCAAAGTCTGGATCCAAGGCTATAATACTACCGGGAATAGGACTTCCTGCCCCAAAGGATTCTGGAAATCGTACAACGATGACAGAGGTCCCTGGTGGTTGGAAGACTGGGGCGTTGTCGTTGATGTCGGTGATGTCGATGGTGACTTGAGCTAAAAGTGTAAATTAGAAAGTAAAAACAATCGGAAAACAACAAAAGAAATTTAATATGTTCTTGCCTATCATGTACATTTAAGTATAGAAACCCAATCTCATTTGTCATGCAAAACTTCACAGATTACATGTGTACGTCTAGGTCTTTCTATACTTTTTGACAAATGATATAATTGCTATGAACACAACTACACTGGCAATAAATGTTCCTTTTTTGTCCTTCAACTGGTCCATGGTCTGTGATTATTTGGTTATTATTTCTATAGGAATATAAAAAAATCTGTTCATTTATAAAATATATGTATGTGCAGAATATATATTTTACACAGGCCAAACATGGATGTTTATTACTAAAATTTTGTTGACTTCTTCAGTCATTCCCATACGGTTTCACATACTTTAGTTACTAACAAGTCTTCCTGTTACTCTATAAAAGGGTTAACTTACCGTTTTGCTCACTGCTCGCATAAGCCTGATCTTGTGAGTTCAGGTCCACAGCAGAGATGGAAAACACAAACAGAGCTGTCGTTTCGCGATCGACAGGCCCAATGAGCGTTATGTTGCCAGTGGTGGGACCGACATCGAATACGCTCGCGTAATCAAACGAGGACGTGATGTCGTTGCCGAGCGGATCGTAGACGGTGACAGAAACCATGTTGTACTGGATACTCGCATTGGTATCACGGTCTGTGGCAACAACGGTGGTGATGAGGGTGTCGTTCGGGGTATCTTCGGGGATTGGGATTACGAGATCAAGGAAGCTGGCGTCAAACGAGGGCGGGCTGTCGTTGACGTCCGTGAGGTAGACGTTGACCGTCGCCGTGGTGGAGCGCGGGGGATTTCGGAGATCAGAGATAGAGAGAGTTAGGATGTAGATGGGTTTCTCCTCTCTGTCTAGTTGTGCACCCGGAGCAACCTAAAGGAGAAGATATAGTACGATTAAATAAAAATCATTTGTGTGAAACAGTGGCAGCTATCATGAAACATAAAGCACTGATCAAGGGGTACATGTGTGAAGTCATGTGAGACAGCTATATTCAAGTGTATCTGTTCTTACACCACTTCTTACCCCCCCCACCCCCCCCCCTAAAAAAAAAAACACGGGGGAAACATTAGTGCTGTATAGCACATTTGTATAATCTTCATTCTTTTTACCACTAAACAAAGTTCACAAGAAACATAGTTGAACCTTAAAATATTGATCATTTTGTGTAATGTAGTTTGTTATAGTGTAAGTAATCATTTGGCAGAAGTCACAACTGTTCTTTCATTTCTAAAGGTCATATTTTTAAATTGATTTTTGTCAAATTGATGTTAAAAACATGTTATGCCTTGCAGTGTTTTCACTGTATACATATCATAATTATTTTAATAACATAGATTTCTATATACTTGTGCAATGATTCTTATAGGGCTACCATGTATACTAGCAAGTGCTGATTGGGTTACCCTTCTTAAATATATGAAAATAAATAAATTAATGAATTATTCTCTGAGATTTGTTTAACAAAGCAATACCGCCCATCATACACACCTTTCTCCAAAGTGAACAAAACTGCATACACTACTTACCGTAATGACTCCTGTAGTGGGATCGATTTCAAACTGATCTTCTCCACCTCTTTGGATGAAGAAATTAAATCCATCGCCATCGGAATCCATTCCAAATACCTGCCCCACCAAGAATCCTACAAAGACAAAGAAAACACAATATTGAATTAGTTTTGAAGGTGATATGCTTCATGGGTATTGTGAAAATGCCTAATTTATTCATGAGAAATCACTTGAAGGCTTCACTTTCTTGATAAAGGTAACTTAAAGAAGGGGGAAATGGAAACAGACAGGCGAGAAAGAAAAAGACAGGAGAAAACATATAATGGCATTATAGGTATGTGCGGCCCTGAAAACCCACTTTTCGCTCCTTGCAAGATGTTCTAAAGCATATCTCTTTTATTAACCAACCCTTTCCTATGGTACACAGTTGAAATTTCATGTTCTCTGGTTTTATCGCTCCTTCTGTAAGCACAAAAACCATTTAGATCCCATTCCAAAGCTCCGTGCTTCGGTCCTGAACAATTAAACAAAATTTCTGTCCAGAATTTCTGTTTCCAAAATATGCATCCAAAACGAAACCAGTTCCTAAGACCCTCATTTAATTCATTTCAGGCGTCAGATCTCATGACCCCCATTTGGAGAGGGCCGTTTAGTTAAGCCCCTCGGTTCATAGCTACTCAAGTTCTTAAGGGTATGGTTTCAAATTTTGGGGCCACACACCCCTGCCCATTCCAAATGTGAGTGCCCCCCGTGTCTATAGTATTATGTTTTATTTTGGGCACACAAAGGTATCCAGTCCAGTCCTGTACATAAGCAAAACCAAAAGCTACTCTACCTCCACTAGCTGTCTCTGGAATGGTGAAGTTGTAGACAGGCTGGGTGAAGGTCGGGTCAAAGTCATTGATATCGAGAATGGTGATATTAACAGTGACCCCATGCAAACAGCCCTGTAGTGTCGGTTGCCCGGACAGTGAAGGCATAGAAGGACTGGACCTCTCGGTCTAACATGGCATTGACTGTGATGACAGCTGTTAGGAAAGAAACAAACGGAATATGATTAGATACAAACAATGGTTATCGTAATCTGTTGAAGTAAATTTTTTGTATATTGTTACTTGTAATTTTTTGCAACTTCCTTCTTGGTATTTGTCTTCTAGATTTATTTGAATATTTCTTCAGTGCTTAGAGGCTTCATCAATTTTGCACTTTATAAATACATGTACCTTTTATTATTATTATTATATGGTTTATATTTCTGAAACACTTATGTATGTCTGCTGTATTAACATCTAGTATATAAGTTTGTTTTACGAATAGAAAATTTTGGTGGGGAGGGGGGATTGCATTCAGGATTCCCCATTCTTCTGGTGACAGAACTGGTTTTGATAGAGAGAACCAGGTTAACCCACTGGCTATAGGAACCAGATGTGTCATGTATTAACTCTATGGAAATTACAGAATCTCGGAGGCAAAGGGTTAAAATACCAATGATGCCTTGAGGCATACCTGAGGCAGGATGGATGATGAATGCTAATGAGTCGTTTCCATGGATGGAATACATCAGCTGGCCTGTGGCATCACCATCAACTGCCTGTATGGGAGGGATCTGTTGGTGGAGAGGTACAGAGAGAGAGAAATTTAATGAATCACCTGTTCCAATAACTAGTCTATTCCTTTTCTTATCCAGTCAGAGATTTGATGTTGGTATAACACACATTACCCATAGAACCCAGCCCACAATATCTCAGGACTAATATTCCAAGTTGATTTGCAAAGTCAACATGTATTCTTGATCTAAATTACCTTTTCTTCTGCACTTTTATAGGCATACTTTTACAATGTTTACAATTAAGAAAATCTGAGCTACATATCAAAATCTCTGATAAGCTGTAAAGATGAATCCCTGGCAAAATTATACCTCAAAAGAAGCATTAGTAGAGTGCAAATCTAATAGTAATTTGTTTTCTCCCATAATCTCCCATGTTACCAAAAAAAAGTCCACCAGATGCCTTTTTTCATGCGTGACATTTATCCATGCATACCTTGTGAGAGTTTCCAAATTTTGTATTCTAGGGTGGTTACTTGTCATTCACAATGTAGCTCAGACATCAAAGTTAGAATTATTTTCAAAACTAAGCCTCTGCATAACACCACTTTTTTGAAGTGAAGAATATGTCAATTATTTTATAAGGCAATAATTATGATACTGTTGATATGACTCACCATGGTAACGGGTTGTCCCATAGGGGTGTTCTCAAACACACTGCCCAGGAAGACGGAGCTACCGGGGAAGGAGGGGGCCAGGTCATTGACATCTGATACTGTGATAGTCACAGTGGCTGATTGCTGAAATGAAACATGAAATAGACATGTGACATCAGGAAATTGTTATTACAAATCATGCATGTGTTTGATTGTGATTGATTTCCACATAAAAAAAAATGATATTACAAATTTGAATTACATGTAATAGACTGCAATCGAGTATTGGGTGGGACATGTTTAATCTGACCCTGTTAACAATTTTGTAATACTATAATGCTTAAAGAAAATACATCAGTTTCTGATTCCATACAGAGGATGGTACAAAGAACAGATAATAAAATGCTAAAGGAATCAATTAATGAACAAATAAACATTAAAATAGTTTATGTGCAAGGATTTGTTTATTAATGCATTTACTCTGGAAAAATGATTTTCAATGTACATTGATTTAAGGAATCTGAAAATCAATTTCAGAGTAAAGGAACACACACTCCCACAAAAGTTGGAGAGTTTGGACAAAGATTTATGAAAGTTTGAGATGTAAGGTAAATTTAAAGTTGCATTTTCCATCATACGGTATTCTGAGGTGCGATTGACAATTAATTTATTCATTGTTTAACAACCAACTGTATGACTTGTCATCATAATTAAATGATAACTCCTTGGAGGAGTTTCAGGAATTCCATGGTACTTACCGATCGCGAGTTACTGGGGTCTCCCGGGTTGTCTATGGCTGCAACGATCAAAGGATAGACACCAGTGTTGATTGGCCCATTCAGGAATATCTCACCAGTCTGAACATGGATGAAGAAATATGAAGAGTTATTATCATTCTAGCTACATCCTATAACAAAAAACACTGCTTCAAAGCAACACCAAACGCAACTTTTATTTTTATGACTTAAATTTGTTACACATAGAACATTCTATGAACAAAAGTTGTCTATATGAGCTATTATTAATTTGTCTTTCTTTCTAAGAGCAATTCATTAAATCCATGTAAATTCTAATTTATTGCTACGTAAAGCAATTACTTTTTTTTTTACATTGAATAGCAACTTCACCCATTTTCCCCCAAAAGAAGTATCAGTATCTTGTTTTTATTAGATCCTCCTAATTCTTCAATTAGTCAGTTGGATAAACGATGGACTGACAGATTTGTCAGACAGATAGACAGAAAACCCAGAATCGCAATGCCTCTACCCTGAAGGGGCTGGATGAATACAAAATATTTTGAAAAGATTTACTAACCACATTGTCAATTCTGAAGAGGTTCATAGCATTTCCCTCAATGATGGCATATCTGACGTCACCAAATGGGCCAACGTCGCCGTCGGTCGCCCTGATGATGTAAACCAGGGAGTCGCTAGAGGTATTTCGGCTGATGGTGATGGCATAGGGTCTGCCCTCAAACATAGGGCTGTGGTCGTTGATGTTGATCACGTCAATGCCAACAATGGTCTGTCAAGAAAAATTAAAATGATACTAGCAAATCAATTTGACTATTTACTATTCAATTATGTTTACTTTTTTAAAGCACTTCATGATCATTTTAAACTGCAATTTTTTCAGGGCTTCATTTTTAGACCTTATCAGAGACACTAAAATCATGGGGAATCATGTAGCTAACATTTTTTTTTTTAATGGAAATATTGTTATATCATGCTTTAAGGTTTTAGAGAATTCTGGGTTTTGGTTAAGAATCAATAATAATCCCTTGGACTTGGTGCTATCAGCACTGTTCAATGAGAGACAACATGATTTTTCCCTGCTTGTCTGTGAAGGGTATATAAACTTTTAAATTAATGTTTTTCTTGAAACAGAAGTATACAGATTATATTTATTCTCTTCATCTATTCTGATAAAAATGGATACTTTATGGGACAGAGATATGTGTACGCAATATACTGCATTTATCATATGTTTGACTGAAATGATTATCATTCTCCAGATTTCTGTTGAAGCCTGTCATGCCCCAGGAGTTAAACATATATCTGTGTCATGCACCTTTAAGTTTACATTTCATCCATAATTGGCTTCAAGGACTTTTCAGTGTTGGTTTCTTGGGAGGAGGGGTAAGATTTAGGGAAAATAAGTTTCATTTTTAACATAATTTATACCTGCATCACAAGTAAACCTAAATGAAAGTCTATCAGTATAATGTTGGAATGGTACTCAGAGGGTTAATGAACTTACGGAAGAAGAGAGAGAGGGTGTCCCTCTATCGGTGGCAATCAGGGTGATATTGAAGCCAGTGATAGTCTCATAGTCCAGCACTCTATCCCGTTTGATGGTCAGGACACCCGTAGATGGCTCAATATTAAACAAATCTAGATAAGATGAACAATAACGAAACATCACTATGTCAGAGATTGTGGTAAATTTTTTAAAACGGAAGTCAGAAAGAAGAGTGTCAAACATGAGTGAGTAAAATTGTTGCTTCTCTTTGTGTTGTTGATGTAGGTATTCTTGGGAAGATTATGGCCCATTAAGAATATATTTATCAGGGATCTGTGGACCTTTTGAACAAAACTCAATAATTACATTAATTTTCTGGTAACAGTTTTACAAACTGTGCAAAAATATTTGCAACCATATTTTTACCTCAAAGAATGTTGACAGTCTGCAAAACTTTCTTTTAAATGTGAGATCTATATTACCCACCCCCCCCCCCAAAAAAAAAAAATCAAATAAAAAATCAGTGAATTCAAGATTTGCAAAATTTATTTTATGAGTTTGTAAATATATATAATGAAGTTTTTGTGCTTCCTAGTTCAGTGTTCCCGGATTTCATCAACACAAAATTCCCTGACATTTCCTTGATTTTTTTTCCTGAATAGAGTTTAAAATTCCAGAAACATAACTTGTACCTATATGTTGCTTTGGCTATGTCTTCCTCACCTTGTGTCCGTGGTATGGACATGAGTCGAGAAATTTGGACCACTTGACAAACAAAAATTTCCTGATTTTTCTCTGATTTCAAGAAGTACTCTCATATTTCCTGACGGAAAAGAGGAAAGTAATTTTCCTGGTTGGCTGGCAATCAGTTGACTCAATTTTTATATGTTCCTGTGTTTTTAATTTAATACATGTACGTGATTGAACTTACCACTATACAGGCCTGAAATGCTGTAGATAACAGACCCAGCATCCCCCTGGTCCGCATCTGATGCTTGGAAGGTGTCGATGTAGGACCCTGGAATGCCTTCCTGGACGGGGTACAGTCCATAGAAGGACTGCCCAAACCTGGGGGGTGAGTCATTGGTGTCAAGCACATTGACAATCACCTGTAAAATGGACATCATTAAAAAATATTATCTGATATGGTGGATTTACTATTCACAGTGCCCCTTGCAGCATACTGGTAATTTCAATTTTCTTATTCCCTCTGTAAACTATAATTTGTCATAATTTGTTTCCATGGTTTACACATTTTAACAAATGATTTGTATTACAGAAATTTTATGTATTATCAATAAAAATGTAATTATTTATTCTATGTTTAATATAATATTTATATTATTCTATGAAAATATGTATGTGTTATGTCTTTGTTGATTATGTTCTCAAATTTGTAATGTATTCATACTGTTATTTATGTAAATCAGGTGAATTTGTTTGAATCAGCTCAACTTTTCGGTAGAGAAATATGTTTGCTACAAACAAATATTCTATAAAAGGGCTTAACTTTTTTTCTGTAAAACTCACACTATCATTACTTCTGTAGAGCAATTTTGCATTAATATTGACAAGCAAGATTTTGTATTACATAACTAAACTTATAAATACCAGATAACAAAATTCCAAAGCCTCATGGATGGCAAGAAAAAATAGTCTGAAATCAGTTTGCATAATGTTGTACTCACTGTTGCTGTTCCAGTCTTGGGGTCAGTCACTGCTTGGTCAGCAGCGGTCACTATCAGAGTGTACATTGGAATGGTCTCCCAGTCTAGGGCAGCGGCAGTAGAAATCAATCCCTGCAATTGGAATAAACAGAATATATCATCAGTGGAAGTTACAGATGACAAGTCCCCACCCAATCACCATATTATGGGTAGACCAGTGCTCATACCTAGATTTTCAACGATACCCCCTACCTTGGGTAATGGTGTAATTATTTTACATCCTATCTGAGGTATTTTCGTGGGTATTTTCCAAGATATTGGACCACCATCTGAGCCATATTAGGGGACTTCCAAAAATTGAACCCATATCTAAGCTCCCCTCCATTTCAATTCGCTTAACTATTTAGCATGAATTCCACATAAAGTACCCCCTATTTCAGCATATCACGGGTTAATTTCGTCTGAGAAGCCATACCGAGAAAAGTGGCTTGCAGACCACCTGACCCAGAAAGTGTGTGGAGAAAGGGGGGGGGGGAGAACTAGGCATAACACTTCATGTTGAGTATAAGTTACGGGGATGACCAATGATTCATGTGCTTCATTCATTTACCCTGACCACCCCTCCTACAGTGGAGGGGGTAGGGTGGGCACTCACTCCACATCATGTAAAGTTAAAGTATGTGTCACTGTGAGGTAAAAAATGGGGGCCACGGAAGTAGTATGAGTGTGACAGTGATGAACCAAGTGCAGTGTGTCACTCCTGGTAGGATCCACTAATAGATGAGGCATATTTGTGCCAAGTCATGATCTCACAATAAATTTCCCCACAAATTTCTGAACAAGTTTAACATCATCAAGTTTGCTCTCTAAGTTTTATTTTTGCCATTTCTTCACTAGCAATTACATACTATGGACTATCCCCACCCTCCCCCCCCCCAAAAAAAAATCTGTACTCACATTTGATGACAGAATCTGAAAATGTGCTGCAGGCTGTTGGGAGGCAATGGCGTATGTCAGGTCAGCATTCACTCCGACATCGTCGTCGGTGGCGATGACCCTGATGATGGAACTTGGTGCAATAAATGGACCTTCAGTCACATTGACCATGTACAGCGGGGCCTGGAACATGGGCGTGTTGTCGTTTTGGTCTAGAACAGTGATCAGAACTGTTGTAGTTGTCTACAAAGGAGAAAAAAATGTGAAGTTCATGTATCAATAGGTAGCAAGGTTGCTGTTGTTTTTCATTCTCATTTGACAGTTGTTAAATTAAGAAGACAATCTTCAAAACTGCAATCCTATGAAGAGGTTTGAAAATGAATATGTCAGCAAAATGTTTTTAATTAATTACCGCAATAAAGTTTTTGCTGCAAAATTCAATTTAGAATTACAGAATTATCTGAATTCCTTTTGGTTTTAAAATTACATGCTTAGTCACTATGCATCCCCCACCCTACAATAATAAAAGCAAAATACAAGATTGTTTATTTTATACCAAAACCAGCAATATTAATGAAAAATGTATTCTGAAAATGGATTATTGTGAACGAAGACATACAAAATTAGCATAATAACAGCATACAATGCATTCTGCAATAACACTTAACAATATGACCATTTTTAAATAATGTTAATTTGGAAATTATCATTTGCAAATAATTGAAAATAATGTTACTTTGATTCCCCAATGCCAACTATGGTTAACAATGGCTGGTAAGTGTAGTTTGACTCAAGTTGACAAGTTAAGAGTTAACATAATTGAGTAATGGTCTATTTCTCCATAATATAGAAGTAGCAATTTGTTTTTAACAGTTCTTGAATTCATTAAATAATGACAATATCATAAACATAAGGACGACATTCAAATGCTTCAATGTGAGAAATAACCATTACCACAGAAGTGGGTGTATTGGAGGCATCCTGGAGCTGAACGGTCAGTTGGTAGGTGGCCTGCGTCTCCCTGTCCAGTAGACCAGTCAGGGTGATCTCTCCGTTCTCGTTGATACTGAAGAGCCCTTCAGGGTCGCCGGACGTGATGGAGTACTCAAAATTGTTGGATGAAGGAAGGTCTGCATCCCTCACTGTCACGGTGACCAGTGGATCGGTGGTGAAATTATTCTGTGTAAATATATTAATACTTGATTTATTATTGACTTTATGTACAAGAGTACTAACTTGTGATATTCATTTTTTTTTCTATCTTCCCATGTCAAAAATGTAAATATAGCTGTGAAATATTGGTATGAATACAGTCCATGTGACGGAAGGGCCATGAGACCAAAATTTAATAATGCTAATGTAAATAATGATGAAAGTATTGTTGATAAAACTCGTAATAATAAACATTTTAAAGCTATTACTTTTCCACTGTTGCCACTTAGCCTCACATACCTTCGGTACCATTAGACATATAGTGGTGCCAGCAGAGGCATTTCCTTTGGACTTGAGGACTGTTTTTGTTCTCCAATTTTCCTTCTTTTGGGGGAGAAGGGGGCAGGGCATTGGGGGCACCATAGGACACTCACTGTAGTGGTAGTAGCCCTTCTTTAACATTGCATTAATCAGTGAAAGCAACTTATTGAATCCATTGTCTTTTTAAATTTTTGGAGTAATCTGAATACAAGTTACAGCTATGGTTCAAGGATCAAGGGTATTTCTTACCTCTGTGATTGATCCTTGGAAAAAGGTGTTGGTGAAAAATGGGACGTTATCGTTGACGTCGGTCACGTTCACATCCAGAGTGAATGATGAACTAAGGGGTGGGATGCCTCCATCCGTAGCAACAATCTGAAAAAAAACATAAGATAAATGATAGAGTTATATTGCCTAATGCAGCTATGCCATAAAGTACCATTTTAGCCTGGTAAAAAATGAAGGACAAAATAATATCCTCTAAACACATTCTCACAAGAACATGGATAAATTATAAGGTTTATATTCCTTTCACGGTCATATATGTGAAAATCGCACCATTCCTAATTGAACAGTAATACCACATAGCATTGAGCCCAAGTCTTATAAACAGATTAATTTGATCCACTATACAGAGAGTACAGCACAGGCATAAAAGACCATAAAATCTCTCACAAACCATTTATCAATGATGGAAAAATCTGTCACAATATTATGTGTGCCATGACAAATATGGGCCAAAAATTACTTACGGTTAGCTGATAGAAATCTTGTGACTCCCTGTCCAGTGGGCTGATGGCAATTATAGCTGCTCCTTCTTGTTGGTTGGAGTTGAAGATTTGGAACAAATTCGAACCAACACCTGTGATTGCATATGTGACCTGCAAGGATGAAGGCATTAAGAAGTTCAAATTGGAAAGTTTGACCAAAAAATAATTACATTGTTCAATATGTGAAATATATAATGCTAAATTCCACAGTGATCATGCAATGAAATTTTATGTTTGCCAAGCTTTTGTTGTAATACACTCACTTTCATCAACTACAGATACAGATTAATTTACTATCCTATTTCAAAAACGTAGAAGTGTAACTTCCACTGGTAAAATAGATAAATTACAATAGTAATGACACATGACAGTATGACATATAAACATGCTCAAAAGTAAATAGTTACTAATATTACAACTACAACCCACAATGCATCACAATTATCACCATCATTTTTATTAAATGAATGAGATCATTCAGAGAGGTGAAATGTGATGTAATAGATCATTCATATGTCGCTCTCTGTATTTTTAAGATCACAACTGCTGATCTATAATATAGTTTTAAAAAATCCATCAGCAGTTCTGATCTTAAAAATACAGAAAGCGGCATATAAAAAATCTTTTACATCATCATTTTTATTGGTTGATGAAACATCAGTTTTGATCAATTTATTTTTTATGTTTATGGACTCTTTAAATGACAGTGAAAAAAATCTTTCAACTTACTTGTCCATTGACACCAGCATCTGCGTCTATTGCTGAGATTTGGCCGATAGCAACCATTCCTTGTTGGTTCTCTTGGATAAATACCGGTGATGCTGGTGTGATGACAAACTCAGGAGCATTATCATTGAGATCGGTGATTGACACCCAGACCTGTTTCCATACAAAAATTACATGTAAAATGTGTGGTTACTTTTCTCATGAACAATTTTTTTAGTTCATAAAGATTTTTGCTCTCCGTCTGATCTTCCTATTAACACTTCCATAACTGTTAAAATTGTGTTTTTTTTCTTTTCACACCAAGAAAAACGTATTTTCTAAAAGCAATGTGATACCTCACATCCTACAAATTTTCATCTCTTCTGGTAATATTCCTACATAATACCATCCAGCTCCTACAGATTTTCTCCCCTTTCAATTTTTGGAAAAAAAAAAAACCTAAATCTTGAAACATACTTTAAGATCCTAAACTCCCCCCCCCCCAACATGCAACTACTATCAGCACCAGACGGCAGTTTTTTCCAATATATAAACATTCATCTTGTGCACTAATGCTTTGATAAACTTACACATAAAATGTGCCATATTTGGGGTATGTCTAATATTTATATCATATTGTCATTTGGAGGGACAGAGAGGGGGTTAGGTCAAGAAACTGTCCAAGTGCAGGCATGAAATTGTACAAACTCATCTCTCTACACCTGACCTTATAACACATTCCATTGACAAGTCCTTGTGGCAATCAAGCAAATCAAGAACATGACCTTTAAAGGCAGGGCATCTCTTTTGCATGTCTAAAAATTAACATTGTGTAAATACAATAACATTTAGAAAAAAATGCCATCTGGGAACCTTAAACAAAATATAGGAGCTAGAAACTTAGTTTTAGTAGAATTATAGTGACCGTTAGACTCTGATTTGAATTTTTTTCTTGCGAGAAAAAAAAATCCTACCATTTAACATACACTAAACGGCTATTGTGTTTCATTCACATTTTTCAAATTCTAGGTAATTACTGACCACCAGATTTCACAGACATACCCTTCATCAATAGCCTAAGGGCATGGGTTATCTTTTCCGGGTCTGCGGGGAGGTTTGCAAATGAGATCCACTGCCTTTAACCTGTTGAAGATGGTTTGATTTTGCTTTAACACATTTTTCCCATACACATTGCAACAAGATATCTCAAATCTAGTCTTTAACAGGTTAACCCATTGAAAATTGTGTACTAAAAAAAAACTGTTCTTTGAATAGACTACAAACCAACAATATACATGACCAGTTCTGAATTGATCTATTAGTTAACTGAGATGATAGTATATGAAAAACTTCTTACCGCAGTTGATCCAGGTGCTGTAGCTCCATTGTAGGCAAAGACAGTGAATGCATAGAAGTCACCTGCCTCACGGTCTATGGCACCATTGGTACGGATGATACCCTGAGAAAAACAAAACATTCAATACTCATTAAAATGTAATTGCATTCTGACAAATGACTTCAAATTGAATGATACTTCCAGGAAAGATAAATATTTTAATTAACTCTTTACACGCGGCATTCGCATCCATGCACTCCCTGCAGCGTGCGGGATTCGCATTTCACGCTCAAACGTAGAAACAATTGTATTCACCCGAATTACACTGATTTTCCCAACACTAGC